>JAODAL010039526.1:0-37915 GCA_025379985.1 Phyllomedusa bahiana | reverse complement strand
GTGGGAACTAAAAATTTATAAAGGGCGCAATTTTTAACCCCTTCTGCCGCACGTTACACCCAGACACCAGCCTGCACACAACACTCAATGCAGTAACCCCTCGCATACTGAGCGGCCAGCAAGCGCCCAATGCTGGCTCTACACCCCTCTATGGATAATACGAGATAACCAAGGGCAGTGATCTACAACCTGTGGCTTGCAAAACTACAACTCCCAGCATGCCCTGTAGAGCAATAGCCTATGCAAGGATAGCTGCATGCAAATAGGTAGCAATGAGCGGCCTCCTATTGTCCGACCCCAACCCTTACTGTTGGGGGATGTTAACACGGCTTATTTGGACGCGGTTTTCAGAGCGTTTTCTCGCCCAAAACAGCCTCCAAAAAGCCCCCAGTTCATTTCATTGATTCCTATGTAAAACCTTGTTGTAGTTCACACACGGCGAGGTTTTTACGCGCTTATTTGGAAGCAATGAAAAAGAAGCGTCATGTCAATTCTCGAAGTGTGTTTTAGCTGCGTTTTTTGACCGGGCTATGAATTTGTTTGGGTGAAAACCTCATCCAACAACGCAGCGAGAAACGCCTCTAAGGCTACGTTCACACGATGTATTGCGGCGCGTATACATCGTGTGCTTCGGAAGCTCGCGCTGATCAGCACGTACTCCCGATGCATGGGGGGGCGCCGGCCCGCCAGCCCTATAGCGATGCGTTACTCGCGGTGCGAAAGTGATCGTATTGTACGAGTGGGGAAAGGAGGTGCAATCTATAGTTCTCTATAAGAGCTATGGATCACCATAATTTCGGCACGCAAATACGCGGCAAAATGTGAGCCGAAAGTCCGCCATGTGAACAACCCTAAAACCTCTTCTGAATAAGCGTGTTTCAGGCGAGGTTTTGATACTGTTTTGGGAACTGAAACGCTCCGAAAACCGCTTCAAAATCCGCGTCCAAATAAGCCGTGTGAACATACCCTTAAGGCAGGTGTCAAACTGCGGCCCTCCAGGTGTTGGGAAACTACAACTCCCATCTTGCATTTGTATAATCTATAAGAGTGGGCATGATGGGAGTTGTAGTTTCCCAACAGCTGGAGGGCCGCAGTTTGACACCCGTGCCTTAAGGGTATGTTCACACGCCGTGTTGAGTCCGTGTTACATACGCTTTGAGCTGCGTGATTAGATCCGTCTGTCGGACCCCAAATGGACCCAAACACACATCTCATAACGAGCATTGTGATGTTGCATTGCCTTTAACATGAAACACGCATCAGCTTTCAGATGTCTGATCGCCGCTGCGTCTCACTGTGTTTTTCGGATCCATTCCAAGAACTGTCATGTCAATTCTTGGTCTGAAAGACGCAGCAGGAGCCCTATAATAAACTATAGGGTGCGATCCCGCTGCATCCAACACACATCCAAACACCATGATGTTTGGATCCGTGTTGGATCCATTTAGGACCCGATCCACGCTGCATTTTTGGATGCGATTTTCGGATCCAACACGGCCCCTAAGGAGATGCTCACACAGAGTTTTTCGGACCCAAACACGTATCTAACGATGTTCCAATGCAGAACTCGTATCGGCGTTCAGACAACAGTGTTTTATATACGTCTTCGTGATGCGTTTAACGGGCCTGAGCAAAGAATTGCCATATAAATTCCTGATCCGTTTTATGCATCACAAACCCCATTTAAAACTATAGGGTGCGATTTTGCAATCCACAACATGTATCCAAACAAGTGCCACACTTCGGGTATGTGAACGCCGCGTAATTGCGCCACATGATTACAGTAATCCATAGTTCTCATAGAGATCTATGGATTACGCCTCCTCTTTCTGCTCGTGCAATGTGATCGTATTGTGCGTGCGGGGAGATAAGGGACATGTCAATTACTTGCGGCGATTATGCACCGTGAGTAATGCATGTCTATGGGGCCGGTGGGCTGCCGCCCCCCTGTGCTTCAGAAGTGCGCGCCGATCAGTGCGACTCTCAAATCATCCGGTGTATTACGCCATGTGAACGCTTTACAAAATAGGTTTTTTGGATCTTGTGCACATACCAAGGATGTCATCCACAATCAGCACAATAATCACTGCTCATAGAATTGTCCCTCAGACCCGACCAAAGCGAACCTGAAATACATCATGGTAACAAAGAAGAGCACAAGACCTGGCATCCCTAATCAGGACAAAAGCAGCCAGACATCATAGCGGGATCACACAGAGCGGTGCATTCACGTCACCCAGGGGTGCGAGGAGGCGCATTTTAGTCATTAGTACTTTGGTGATCACATTGCCCCTTGTAAGCACCAGAGAATACAAATGACAGGATTACTATAGGCAACATAAGACCCCATCAGCTCCAGGGAGAAGTAACATTAGAACAGGGACGTCTACCACAGGATATGAGCTCACATACAGTCCCCATCATAGAAGAGCGCGGACGGTGATCATACACAACACTGCGCTAAGTCACCCCCGACCGTGCACCAAAATGATTGGCCGACTCCAACCCTCACCATACAGGAATCACATCCAATATCGTCCAGTCCCCTACAATCAAGGGTCACAGAGTTGTCCTCCAGACCCGACCAAAGCGAACACGAAATGTGACATCGTAACAAAGGAGCGCGGCCATCCCGAATCAGGACAGTGCAGCCGGTGGGATCACTGACACACACGTCACCCAGGGGGGCAAGGAGGCGACCGCTGGTCCAGAAGAGCGCGGCGGCGGTCATAAGCAACGCTGCATCACCAGCGACTGTGCACCAACACCCGGAGCTACATCTGGCGACCGCACTGACCCTTATGAGCACCAGAGACAAATGACAGGATTACTCCGGCCGGGGGTGGGCTACAGCAGTGGGGGCGGGCTACAGCGATGGGGGGGTGCGCGGGGGCGGGCTACAGCGGTGGGGGCGGGCTACAGCGGTGGGGGCGCGCGGGGGCGGGCTACAGCGGTGGGGGCGGGCTACAGCGGTGGGGGCGGGCTACAGCGGTGGGGGCGGGCTACAGCGGTGGGGGCGGGCTACAGCGGTGGGGGCGGGCTACAGCGGTGGGGGCGCGCTACAGCGGTGGGGGCGGGCTACAGCGGTGGGGAGCGCGGGGCGGGTACAGCGGCGGGGGCGGGGCTACAGCGGCGGGGGCGCGCGGGGGCGGGCTACAGCGCGGGGGCGCCGGGGGTGGGCTACAGCGGCGGTGGCGCGCGGGGGCGGGCTACAGCGGCGGGGGCGCCGTTGGCGGGCTACAGCGCGGGGGCGCCGGTGGCGGGCTACAGCGCGGGGTCGCTGCGGGCGGGCTACAGCGGCGGGGCGCGCGGGGGCGGGCTACAGCGGCGGGGGCGCGCGGGGGGCGGCGCGGCGGGGGCGCGGGGGCGGGCGCGGGGGGCGCAGCGGGGGCGGGCTACAGCGGCGTGGCGCGCGCGGGGCGGGCTACAGCGGCGGGGGGCGCGCGGGGGGCGGCCGGGGGCGCCGGGGGCGGGCTACAGCGGCGGGGGCGCGCGGGGGGGGCCTACAGCGCGGGGCGCGCGGGGGCGGGCCTACAGCGGCGGGGCGCGCGGGGGCGGGCTACAGCGGCGGGGGCGCGCGGGGCGGGCGGCGGGGGCGCGGGGGGGGCGGGCTACAGCCGTGGGGGCGCGCGGGGGCGGGCTACAGCCGTGGGGCGCGCGGGGGCGGGCTACAGCCGTGGGGGCGCGCGGGGGCGGGCTAACCGTGGGGGCGCGCGGGGCGGCTACAGCCGTTGGGGGCGCCGGGGGCGGGCTCAGCCGTGGGGCGGGCTACAGCGGGGGCGCGGGGCGGCAAACAGCGGTGGGGGCGGGCTACAGCGGTGGGGGCACGCGGGGGCGGGCTACAGCGGTGGGGGGGTGCACGGGGCAGGCTACAGCGATGGGGGCCCCGGGTGCACAGAGCCCTATAGAGGAGCAGCAGCTGTCGTTAATCCCATTAGGAAGGGGAGAACAAAGCCCGGATTACTAACAATAGGTGATAAGCGGCCCCTGCTCTCCGCGGCCACTCGCCCCTCAGCAGGGGCCCCGCCGCCGGGTGTCGTCTCCATGACTTACAGCGATCGGGGGCTGAGTGCGGCGCTCCTCTCAGCGGATGGCAGCACAAGTCACAGGCCTGTCACGATGACGGGGTCTATGGAGCTGCTCCCCAGCAGGAAGAACAATGATGGCAGCAGAGCGGTGACAGGGCGGCAGCGGGGCGTCGCTCTCCACAATCCCCGCGGCTGGACCCGGTCCCCGGCAGAGCAGCAGCCACCACTCCCGGCTGCACGACAGGAACTGCTACACCGCGGAGTGACAACGACGGAGATACTGCTGGAGGCGAAGGGCTCGCTAGCCGGTGACGTCAGCACGCACGGCCATAAACACTGAGAGAGCCACTACATGGAGCGTCACCACGCACGTCCGACAGGGGCATCATGGGAAATGTAGTTCTAGAGCAAACATTTAAAGGGCCAGTGTCGCTCGGAGCTACATATGTAGAATGCAGTGTGGTTATAGGAGAAGGTGCCGCAGCATTGTTATTATATTTACTATTTTGCCATAGGCAAACTTAAACTCTATCAGTTCTCTATCTCCCCAGATGGTGAAACATGTTGGGGAGGTCAGGCATGACGTTTTAAATTGTGATTTCTCACCTCTGTCAACAAGTGTCCCCCGCTGCAGAGGGTATCACAAGGAAACCTTATATGTTTTATGTCCATTAGATTAGGGATGACTGCCCAAGTAGGATGCCTTGGGATCCCTTACTGGAGTTAGTAAATTTCTGTATATATAAGGTTTTCCTGTTAATAGGTGGTGTTCCACCAGACTTGTTAATAGAAAAGGAGCTATTCCTTCCTTTAGAAGTAGAAAGGGATAAATTGAGAGGTTAGAGATCAGGTTTTTAAATAGTGTGTATAGAGGTTAAGAAGTGTTATATATAATAAAAGTTATGTTTTAGTGTTTTATAGATAGAGAACTGATATAGTAAATATAGTGATCAAAAGTCATTCTCTGTTCTCTTGCGAGATTGCCATTTTTTTGGAGACTATTTGCAGCATTGTTATTTCACAGGAAGCAGACCTGTCAGAATGGCCATAGGTCCCCTTTAGAACAGGTAGTCGGGACCCAATTCAGATAGTATGCAAGTATTCAGAGCCTCCTTTAGGTAGTAGGCTGGGAGTCAGATCCCCTTTTACATAGTAAGCAGGTAGTCAGGGGCCCCTTTCTTATAAACCCCCACCACCACCACCACCCCCACCAAAAAAAACAAACCACCTCTCTCCCGCTCCTGGATGCAACGTGCTGCCTGACGGCTTTTAGTGAAGTCCGGCATAGGCGGCACGATGATGTGACATGATGTCACCACTAGAGGCAGGCGCCTGGAAGGCTTCAGGCCTAACACCTTAGGCCTACCAGCAGGGCCGCCATACAGGGGGTACAGCCGGTACTCCCGTATGGGGCCCGGCGGAATAAGGGGGCCCGCCGCAGGCTGCGGCGGGCCCACAGTGCGGGCCCCGAGCTGCTGGGGGGCCCCGGAGGCAGTGCCGTCGCTCCCCGGGGCCCGGCCGCGCATCCGGTCTCTGCACTCCCGGGCCCCGCGTCCCGAGCGCCCAGAGACCGGCCCGGGAGTTGAGGACTAATGTCCCCGACTCCTGGGGCTGCGCGATGCCAGCGGAGCACAGCGCCACTAGCGCTGCGCTCCGCTGATCTCCCCGGCAGGCTGAACGCGTGAGGCCTTCAGCCTGCCGGGCGCCGACCCCTACTAGTGACGTAGGCGCGCGGTGACGTCACTTCACCGCGCCGCCTATGCAGGGCGGCAGGAGTCGGCAGCATCTCGGAGCGGCGGGAGCGGGGCTCAGGTAAGTGGTGGTTTGTTGTTGTTATATATATATATTATATATATAATATATATATATAAGCGGGCCCTGCTACCTATTTCTAATGGGGCCCTGCTACCTAAAGTCTAATGGGGGCCCTGCTACCTATTTCTAATGGGGCCCTGCTACCTATTTCTAATGGGGGCCCTGCTACCTATTTCTAATGGGGGCCCTGCTACCTATGTCTAATGGGGGCCCTGCTACCTATATCTAATGGGGGCCCTGCTACCTATGTCTAACGGGGGCCCTGCTACCTATGTCTAATGGGGGCCCTGCTACCTATTTCTAATGGGGCCCTGCTACCTATTCTAATGGGGGCCCTGCTACCTATTTCTAATGGGGGCCCTGCTACCTATTTCTAATGGGGGCCCTGCTACCTATTTCTAATGGGGCCCTGCTACCTATGTCTAATGGCGGCCCTGCTACCTATTTCTAATGGGGGCCCTGCTACCTATTTCTAATGGGGGCCCTGCTACCTATTTCTAATGGGTGCCCTGCTACCTATTTCTAATGGGGGCCCAGCTTCCTATTTCTAATGGGTGCCCTGCTACCTATTTCTAATGGGGGCCCTGCTACCTATGTCTAATGGGGACCCTGCTACCTATTTCTAATGGGGGCCCTGCTACCTATCACTAAAGGGGGCCCTGCTACCTATGTCTAATGGGGGCCCTGCTACCTATGTCTAATGGGGGCCCTGCTACCTATCACTAAAGGGGGCCCTGCTACCTATGTCTAATGGGGGCCCTGGCTACCTATCTCTAAAGGGGGCCCTAACGCTACCTATCTCTAAAGGGGGGCCCTGACGCTACCTATCTCTAAAGGGGGGCCCTGACGCTACCTATCTCTAAAGGGGGGCCCTGACGCTACCTATCTCTAAAGAGTGCCCTGGCTACCTAACCTCTAAAGGAGGGCCCTGGCTACCTAACCTCTAAAGGAGGGCCCTGGCTACCTAACCTCTAAAGGAGGGCTCTGGCTACATAACCTTTAAAGGAGGGCCCTGACTACCTAACCTCTAAAGGAGGGCCCTGTCTACCTAACCTCTAAAGAAGGGCCCTGGCTACCTAACCTCTAAAGGAGGGCCCTGGCTACCTAACCTCTAAAGGAGGGCCCTGGCTACCTAACCTCTAAAGGAGGGCCCTGGCTACCTAACCTCTAAAGGAGGGCCCTGACTACCTAAACATAAAGGGGGCCCTGAGTCTACCTAAACATAAAGGAGGGCCCTGAATCTACCTAAACATAAATGGGGCCCTGAATCTACCTAAACATAAAGGGGGCCCTGAGTCTACCTAAACATAAAGGGGCACTGGGCTCTACTAAACATAAAGGGGGCCCTGACTGCCTACAAACTAAAGGAGACTCATGGCTAGGTACCCACCAACCTACCTGGGGCTGACCTACCAACTTATCCGGCGGGTGTCTACCTACCATATAGGGCCTATCTAATTACCTGCAGCCTTGCACATTTGCCAACCTACCTACGGTCTTGTCTACCTACTTGGTGATATAATTGTTAGGGGAGCAGCCCATAGTTGTAGCATTATCTCCAGGGGGTTAGTCCTCTCCCCACCTTCCAAACCCATAGGATACTAGACCTCTAAGTTATGGCTTGTACCTGCTCTCCCACCCCTGGGAAGGTTGTACAGAGATGGGAATAGGTAAAGAGGTGCTGGAAAATTGAGGATTCTAAGATATTTATGTGTAATTTCTGCAGGGATGAGTGGTGGCCGGGACAAGTCATCATGGCGGTGTGGAACGGATGGAGAAGAGAGGGGAAAAAGAATGACTCATCAGATAGGACATCTCCGGTGAGTCCCTGGATGTCAGGGGTGATTTTGCTTCTATTTTGGATCAGTGCTATATTCACTGTAATGTGATGTAACCTGAGCTGGTGTTTGATCTCTATGTGGTCTCTATATGGCGGTGTTGTAGGTTATACCTGAGCTGGTGTCTGACCTCTATGTGGTTTCTATATGGAGGTGTTGTAGGTTATACCTGAGCTGGTGTCTGACCTCTATGTGGTCTCTATATGGAGGTGTTGTACATTATACCTGAGCTGGTGTGTGACCTCTTTGTGGTCTCTTTATGGCTGTGTTGTAGGTTATACCTGAGCTGGTGTCTGACCTCTATGTGGTCTCTATATGGCGGTGTTGTAGGTTATATCGGCGTTAGTATAGTGGGAGCGCACACTTGTCCCTGATTGTAAAAGAGGGAACACCTGACCCTGTGATAGGAGTTACACTTTTCCTTTCTTGCTGGTGTTTATTTTAGGAGGTGGTGAAGTGTGTGACCAAGGGAAACATGGAGGGGGATATTGTATGTGGGTGGAGGGGGATAACTGTATATAGATGTATATAGAGGGTGGCAGGTTCATCCGAATTCTATGTAAAACAACCCCATATTTATGTCACATGGCTGGACCATTGTAAATCTAGCACTTCTTGCCCTTCGTCTCTCCCGTACACCCTAATAGATTGTAAGCTCTTGCGAGCAGGGCCCTCACACCTTGTGTCTCATCTGTAAGTACTTTTAATGTGTAATGTCTGTACGTTTACCCTCCAAATTGTAAAGTGCTGCGGAATATGTTGGCGCTATATAAATAAAGATTATTATTATATTATTATATATGGATGAAGCTACTTAGCCCTGTGTCTATGATATGTGAGAAAGACAGACAGATATGTGACTCTCTTGGTACGGTGTACTACACCATACAATTCTTTTTTGCACACTGTATTATGTGGTAAAATGGGCGCATTTATGTCCTAGAGGCTTTTTTTTTCTGGGGGCGGGGCGATTGGGTTGCTGGGGGCGGGGCGATCGGGTTGCTGGGGGTGGGGTTTAACGGGGGGGGGGGGGGCCCAGGTGCTTCAGCTGTATGGTGCCCGGAAATTTCTGTTGGCAGCCCTGCCTACCAGGGTGTATGACGGATGTCGGGCAGCCCCGGTAATCGAGAACATTAGTCCTCGACTCCCAGGCCCTGTCCCTGAACACCCGGGACACAGGGCAGGTAGTCAAGGCCCATCTTTAGATAGTATGCCGGTAGTCAGGGCCCCCCTTTAGGTAGTATGCAGGTAGTCAGGAGCCCTTTAACCCCTTAAGCCGAACACCTGAAAGGTAGTTAATGACTAGGACATTTTTTTCGTTTTTGCCTCCTTGTGTTTCAACAGTTGTAACTTTTTTATTTTTTCAATGATGCAGTTGGTTGAGGCCTCGTTTTATTCGAGACAAGTTGTACTTTATGGGGGAATAGTTTAAATTCACTTATAAATAACTGCAGAATTTTCTTTTTTTACACCATTCACATTTCACACTTAATAACTTGTTAAATTAATTCTACAGGTCATTACGGTCATGTGGATACCTAAGATGTATAGTTTTTTTTTTGTGTGTAATATATACACAATTATTTTTTATTAAATATTTATTTTTATTTTATTATTTATTTTATTATTAATTTTTTTTACACTTTTTCTGTTTTATTATACTTTTTTTTTAAATCCCCTGAAGGGAGAATTGTTTTACTTTTTTTTTTTAACACTTAGTATTGTATTAGCATATTCATATATGCTAATACATTATACTCTGTGTCACTTTGACACAGGCAGTGATCAGGGCAGCACACAGTGTGTCCTGGTCACTGGCTTCATACATAGACAGCTCTGGGGCTACTCTAGGTCCCCAGGGCTGACTGTGCAGCCGTTCCCCGAGCTCTGTCAGGTCATCGGGTGTTCTGATCACCCGACAGAGCAGGGGAACCCTTTGCTTGCGCTGCGGTAACGCACCGCCGCAATCAAAGGGTTAAAGCACCGGGTTGTGGAGGTTTCCGCCGCTCCCCGGTGCTCGCAGGGGATGCTCTGGGATCAGGGCTGTGTAGTACAGCCCCGATCTCAGCACAGCTGCGGCGCCCGGGCGCTGCAAACTCCAAGGTCTGCAGCGACGTCTAAAGATTGGGGAATTCATGAACTGTCGAACTCAGGGGGTGGTGTACCTTTGTAACTGCAGATGTGGTAAGCAGTATGTGGGCAAGACTTTGAGACCGATTAAGGTGCGTATTGGAGAGCACATGGGTGACATCAGGCACAGGAGAGAGAGCCCTATAGCGAGACATGTCTGGCAGGAACATGGAGGTGAAACAACTGGCATCACGTTCTTGTGTATTGAAAAGATACGAATAACTTCCAGAAAAGGGAATATTGATAATAAATTATTGTGGAAGGAAACCGAATGGATGTTCCGACTTAAATCATTGCAACCGGAGGGTCTGAATGAGACATTGTACTTTGGTTGTTTTATATGATTAATCCAACAAGGCAGAAACAGCTCCGCTCTGCAATAGTGTCGCACGTCACTTCCAGATCCGGTGAACGGTAGTGTGAAAAACTTTTATTGAAATTCTAACAGTGTTGCAGCAGTACACAAAAAGGGCTAAAACATAGCAACCTAGCTTACGCGTTTCGAGCGCAAGGGCTCTTGGTCACAGCTATAAAACGGGATGAAATTCCCGGGATTTAAAAACATAGAACTAGCCAATAGGAACACATCAAATAAACACGTGATGCCTTACTTCATAATTTGCATGGTTTGCATAATTTGCATAATTAAACAGGCAGAATACATTTTGTTATAATGTTACATCACTGATATTATAGCTGGCCATATTATAATAGTACATTTAAATACAAACTAGTAAATGTATAACAGGTCAGTTTTATAATTACATCCATGGGGGGCTCTAGTGCCTAGATTTAATATCCACTGTGCCTCCCTGTATCTTAATTTACTGATCCAGCTATTACCTCTGTATGGTTTGTCTACCTGTTCTATAGCATAGAAGACTAAATTAGAGACATCCCCATTGTGTATTTCCAGGAAATGTTTAGCTGCACCAGATATTTGCGTATGTTTGTTACGTATACTATATAGGTGCTCGGCTATTCTCACCTTTAATTTTCGTAGTGTACTTCCAACATATTTGACATTGCAAGAGGTGCATTCAATTACATATATCACGTGGTGGCTATCGCAGTTTAAAAATTTAACTAGGTAACACCATCCTGAAAGCAGACAGTTGCCATTCTCCCCATACAATAACAGCTATCCCGTATGGGGAGTATGTCAGGGCAAGAAGAACGTGCACGCGAGACAAAGACTTAAAGGATGAAATAGAAAAAATTGATGATAGACTACGACAGAGGGGGTATACAAAACAAATGCTAAGTAAGGCAAAAAATAAGATTAAAACTAAGACACAACAACAGTTGTTGATGCATAAAGAGAATGTGAATGAAACCAGGGCAATTAAAAATGAGACCTTAGTTTTCTCTACACAATATAGCCAAGACTTCAAAAGTGTAAAAAGAATTTTCTATAAAAATCTAAATATCTTAAGGCAGGACCCTGTATTCGCCAACATCATAGATAAAGGGGTCAAATGTGAACCCCGAAAAAACAAAACATTAGGTAGTATAATTTCTCCTAGTGCATTGATTCCTGAATCATCACAAAAAACATGGCTTTCATTAAAAGGCTTTTTTCCTTGTGGTGGCATTCGCTGCAATATGTGCAAGCATGCAAAGAAATTAAGCACATTTAATGACACTGAGAACAAACGCACGCATAAAATAGTTAAATTTTTAAACTGCGATAGCCACCACGTAATATATGTAATCGAATGCACCTCTTGCAATGTCAAATATGTTGGAAGCACAATTGAAAATTAAAGGTGAGAATAGCGAGCACCTATATAGTATACGTAACAAACATACGCAAATATCTGGTGCGGCTAAACATTTCCTGGAAACACATAATGGAGATGTCTCTAATTTAGTCTTCTATGCTATAGAACAGGTAGACAAACCATAGAGAGGTAATAGCTGGATCAGTAAATTAAGATACAGGGAGGCACAGTGGATATTAAATCTAGGCACTAGAGCCCCCCATGGATGTAATTATAAAACTGACCTGTTATACATTTACTAGTTTGTATTTAAATGTACTATTATAATATGGCCAGCTATAATATCAGTGATGTAACATTATAACAAAATGTATTCTGCCTGTTTAATTATGCAAATTATGCAAACCATGCAAATTATGAAGTAAGGCATCACGTGTTTATTTGATGTGTTCCTATTGGCTAGTTCTATGTTTTTAAAACCCGGGAATTTCATCCCGTTTTATAGCTGTGACCAAGAGCCCTTGCGCTCGAAACGCGTAAGCTAGGTTGCTATGTTTTAGCCCTTTTTGTGTACTGCTGCAACACTGTTTGTATTTCAATAAAAGTTTTTCACACTACCGTTTACCGGATCTGGAAGTGACGTGCGACGCTATTGCAGAGCGGAGCTGTTTCTGCCTTGTTGGATTACTCACTCAAGCCGTAGGAGCCACGGCTTTCCGGACTTACGGGTTTTAAAAGCAAAGCATCTGTGAAATAAGGACATTGAGCAGCAGTAGAGGTGAGCTACATTATGCATTTATTGTTTTATATGATTACTGCACCCATAGTTTCAGGTATATTTCATACCATTTGGGATAAAATATGTGAAATGATGGTCATGAATCCCTGACTTTATCATAGAAAATTGATTTTTTATCGTATCACACTAAGTATATATCTAATGACCCTGTTCATGTGTCCTTTGAGCACGAACATGCCAGATATATATAAAAATGGAGGGTTTGGTTGCCATCTAATGTGTACTTGATATCTTATTATGATGAAGGATATATATGGTTTTTTAAAATCTAGACCTGAATTATGAGATGGGGAGTATGTAGGAGACGATTGGAGTTTAAGAATGTAGAACTGATAAGTCATATGGCGTAATATAATATTAATATCAGTCTCCCATATCCTTCATCGTGGCCTTGAGTTAAGTTATGTGGCATCAGGTTTTCTGGGAGATGAGCCAGGTGCCAGAATTACTTGCAGTGAGGTAAGCGCAACTGTGCACGACCGGAGTTAGCCTGGTCTCTATGACGCCGGCATGATGCTGGCGCATGCGCAGTGTACCGCATCTATTGCGGACATGAAATCGTGACTGCACATGACCGGAAGAACTAACCCGGTCTCTAGGAGACCTGTATGACGCGGATGCATGCGCAGTAAACCGGCGAGAACGCCGAGTGCTTTGGCGCGCCTCTACACCCTAGTCCTCTATTATAAAAAGGTAGGAGACATGTAATAGTGGTGTCTATCATCAAGGCATCTAGCAGCACTATCGCCGCTGCTCTTCTTCCTTATGGTAGTTTACCTATGCTCCCCTGATGAACCCTGATATGAGGAACAGGGGGAAACGCGTCGGGAAAATAGGACTTTTGAGGAATCAGCCTAAGGTCGTATATATTGGTGATGTATTATCTATCTTCATCTGACCTAGGATATTTTTGCTTCTTAGTGGTGGTGTTTTGCTTGGCTCTGTTCCTTGGATTGATATTTAATTGAGATATATTCTGTAGTTTCCATTTATATGTACAGTACATGTGGTGTATTAGTACCCAACTTAGGGATATAATAGGAAATTAACAGGTTAGCCTATAGGTGGGGCCGACCCTTTCGGGACGATTACCCTACCTGAATTAGGTTGTATATAGGGCATTGGAAGGGACAGTTATAGACAACGGTCATGTATGCTGCTTAGTGAGTTTTTTAAGTGGTTTATGATTTTATAAGGATTTAATAAAGGTTATATTTTAGATTTAGAGTTACTAGATTACCCTGCAGTGATTTTTGATTTCCAGACTCTTGGGACGACATGTATGAATCTCGCCACGTCGGGGCGCACCTTTCCGCCGGTTTTCCGGCGAAATTTGCGCCTGATTTATGTCGACACCGGGGCGTGCTCATACATCCTATGTAAAGTCCGCCGCGCCTCGCCAGTGTTTGGGGCGCAGTGCGGGACTTAGGCGCAGTGCGGTGCTGCGCCTATGATTTGCCACCCGAGGTAGTGCACTCATACATGCGGTGTAAAGTCCCCTGCGCCTCGCCAGTGTGTGGGGCGGAGTGCGGGGACATGGGCGCAGTGTGGCGCTGCGCCTCATATTCGCCGTCCGAGGAGGTGCGCTCATACATGCGGGGAAAAGTCCGCCGCGCCTCGCCAGTGTATGGGGCGCAGTGCGGGACTTCGGCGCAGAAGGGACTGCGCCGAAGATGTGTTCCGATTCGAGACAGGCTGGAAAACAGCAAGAAATCATTAAAGATGTCCATGCGGAGTATGAAAAACATTCTCAGAAAAGAGCTCAAACCTCGAAAATAAAAAATAATTAAAAAAAAATCACTTTCCAAAAATCTAGAACGGCGCAATATCAAGAATTCGGATATTGGAAATTCCCGGGAAATACAGTAATTCAAATTCTGAAAGCTATTCTCATTGGTCGGCAGAAACCGGCCAATCAGAATAGGAGCGACAGTGAACCATTAAAACTTAGGAGAAAATATTGACCAATCAGAATCAAAGGCGGGACAGTTCAAAATACAGTTAAAATGCGAAAAGAGCTGTGGCTATCTAGCGGGGTGAGCTAACGGCCAATCAGAATAGGAGCGACAGTGAACCCATTAATTAGCTATGGAGAACTATTGACCAATCAGAATCAAAGGCGGGACAGTTCAAAATACAGTAAAAATGCTGAAAAGAGCTGATTGGTTGAGCTAGCGGGAGCTTGGCTATCCCAGCCAATCAGAGCGCGAGCTACTTCTCCCATTGTAGTCTATGGAGAGATCGGCACAATGAAATCTCCGCTCTCAGCGCCGTGCGGCATGGAGTATGATAAAAAAAATCATTTTTATTAGGTGTAAAATCTTCTCGGAAATAAACATGATTTTATTGATATAATATTTTTTTTTCTTTACCCCCATATTATTATTCATTTTATATACACATCGGGACAACTTCTGGAGTCTTATCATTTGATTTCGGCCATGTACAGTTTTATTTCAGATTGCATTAGAAAACCCATAGGAGCGTCGCTCGCTCTCCCATTGGTCCAAATAACCGCGCCACTTTTAACTTAGCCAATCACAGAGCTCTCTCTGAATTTCTTTTCCCCATAGAACTCTATGAGAAAGTAGCTCGCGCTCTGATTGGCTAAGCTGGACGAGCCCCCGCCGCTTCAACCAATCAGCTCTTTTCTGCCTTTTTACTATATTTTGAACTGTCCTGCCTTTGAATATGATTGGTCAATATTTCTCCATAGGTTAGAATGGGTCCCTGTCGCTCCTATTCTGATTGGTCAATTCTCCTCCATAGGTTAGAATGGGCAACTGTCGCTCCGATTCTGATTGGCTGGTTTATGCCGACCAATCAGAAGAGCTTAAACAATTTGAATTACTGTATGTCCCGGCAATTCTCTCTATTGCAATTCCTTATGTAGCGCCGGTCTCTGCGACAAACGCGTTGTTAGGGATTTAACTGATTTATTTTTAGAGAAGGTTTCAGAGCTTTATCTGATAATGATTTACACTTAATAAAAATGATTATTTTATTCATACTCCATGCCGCACGGCGCTGAGAGCCGAGATTTCAGTGCGCCGATCTCTCCATAGACTACAATGGGAGAAGTAGCTCACGCTCTGATTGGCTGGGATAGCCAAGCCCCCGCTAGCTCAGCCAATCAGCTCTATTCTGCATTTTTACTGTATTTTGAACTGTCCCGCCTTTAATTTTGATTGGTTCAAACTTCTCCATAGGCTATAATGGGACCCTGTCGCTCCTATTCTGATTGGCCGAGATAGCCAAGCCCCCGCTAGCTCAGCCAATCAGCTCTTTTCAGCATTTTTACTGTATTTTGAACTGTCCCGCCTTTGATTCTGATTGGTCAATATTTCTCCATAGGTTTTAATGGTTCACTGTCGCTCCTATTCTGATTGGCCGGTTTCTGCCAACCAATGAGAATAGCTTTCAGAATTTGAATTACTGTATTTCCCGGCAATTTCCAATATCCTAATTCCTGATATTGCGCCGTTCTAGATTTTTGGAAAGTGATTTTATTTATGTATTTTTTATTTTTGAGGTTTGAGCTCTTTTCTGATAATGTTTTCCGCCTTTATAAAGGCATTTTTTTTCGGAATCCTACTCCATGCTGCACGGAGCTGAGCGCCGAGATTTCTGATACGATCTTCTATGTTTCCTCGCATGTTCCGTTCTTGCTTCACTTTGCCTCCGCCGGAGCATTTAGACCAAAATAAACTAGGTCTGCCTGTCGGAGCTGCCGAGCGCTGCAATGCGCCGCACTTTTCCGACTCGCGATCGTACATGACTCGCGATCGTACAGCGCGCCCACACCGCGCCCATTGCCCGCCCCTTCATGCGGGGCGCAGCTGAAAGTCGCAAACGCTGCGCCTAACACCGCATCCCTGCGTCCGACAGGGGGAACCGGGCCGGGAGGCGCAGGTTACGCCTGAAAACAGGCGAAAAGCCCGTTCATACATGTCGCCCTTGGTGTTTATATTAAATTTTCAGTGATTACTTATAGTATGCAGGTAGTCCGGGACCCTTTACATAGTAGGCAGGTAGTCAGGTCCCCCTTTACATAGTAGGCAGGTAGTAAGGGCCCCCTTTACGTAGCATTCAGGTAGTCAGGTCCCCCTTTATATAGTAGGCGGGTAGTCAGGGCCCCCTTTAGATAGTATGCAGGTAGTCAGGGCCCCCTTTATATAGTATGCAGTTAGTCAGGGCCCCCTTTATATAGTATGCAGGTAGTCAGGGCCGCCTTTACATAATAGGCAGGTAGGCAGGGCCCCCTTTAAATAGTATGCAGGTGGTCAGGGCAGGGCCGGGACAAGGCATTTTGGTGCCCTAGGGCCCCCTTTAGATAGTTTGCAGGTAGTCAGGGCCCCCTTTACATAGTATGCAGGTAGTCAGGGCCCCCTTTATATAGTAGGCGGGTAGTCAAGGCCCCCTTTAGATAGTATGCAGGTAGTCAGGGCCCCCTTTATATAGTATGCAGGTAGTCAGGGCCCCCTTTATATAGTATGCAGTTAGTCAGGGCCCCCTTTATACAGTATGCAGGTAGTAAGGGCCCCCTTTAGATAGTATGCATGTAGTCAGGGCCGCCTTTACATAATAGGCAGGTAGTCAGGGCCCCCTTTACATAGTATGCAGGCAGTCAGGGCAGGGCCGGGACAAGGCATTTTGGTGCTCTAGGCAAGCAAGACCAATGGTGCCCCCCCCCTCAAAAAAAAATAAAAACTAAAAATTAAATCTGACCCTAACTTCACACACATACCTGCGCCCTCCCCAGCTAGGTAGAATAATTGGGGGAAAAACACAATTCCGACACACAACAGTGGAGAAGGTGGAGTCTATCGGGATGTATTTATATGAAATATTTTGTGTATGAAAAATCCTTACATTATACCGATATACAAGGAAGGATAGGGTATAGGGGGCATATATATAGGCAGGCAGGGCATAGGGTAGGCTATAAGGGCCAGATATATAGGCAGACAGGGCATAGGGTAGGCTATTGGGGCCAAATATATAGGCAGGCAGGGCATAGGGTAGGCTACAGGGCCATATATATAGGTAGGCAGGGCTTTGAGGAGGCTATAGAGACTATATATAAGCAGACAGGGCTTTGGGGAGGCTATAGGGTCTATAGGCAGATTGGATGACCTAGTAACTGCTAAAGCCTCATGCCCCTACTCTGTGCTTCTCCTCCTAGACCTGTCCTCTGCCTTTGACACTGTCGACCACTCCATCCTGCTACACATCCTCTCCTCCCTTGACATCACGGACTTGGCCCTTTCCTGGATCTCCTCGTACCTCACTGACCGCACATTCAGCATTTCTCATTCTCGCTCAACCTCCTCCCCTTGCCCGCTCTCTGTTGGTGTCCCTCAGGGGTCAGTCCTAGGCCCTCTACTCTTTTCTATCTACGCTCTTGGTCTGGGTCAGCTCATAGCATCACACGGCTTTCATTACTACCTGTATGCTGATGACACCCAATTCTACATCTCCAGCCCAGATGTCACTTCTCTACTCTCACGGATCCCTGACTGTCTGTCCTCCATTTCCTCCTTCTCCTATTCACGTCTCCTAAAACTAAATGTGGAGAAAACAGAACTCATCTTCTTCCCACCGTCCAACTCTACCCCTGCCCCTGATCTCTCTATCTCAGTCAACGGCTCTACACTCTCACCGGTCCCGCAAGTCCGCTGCCTTGGGGTAATCCTAGACTCCACTCTATCTTTCAAACCACACATCCAAACCCTTACCTCTGCCTGCCGCCTCCACCTGAAAAACATCTCTCGCATCCGCTCATTCCTCAACTATGACACTACAAAAATGCTGGTCCATGCCCTTGTCATCTCCCGCCTAGACTACTGCAACATCCTTCTCTGTGGCCTCCCAGCTAGCACCCTCGCTCCCCTCCAATCCATCCTTAACTCTGCTGCCCGTCTTATCCACCTCTCTCCTCGCTACTCCTCTGCCTCTCCCCTCTGCCAATCCCTTCACTGGCTTCCCATTGCCCAGCAAATTCATTTCAAGCTACTAACCGTGACCTACAAGGCTCTCCATGACTTCTCCCCTCCATACATCTCTGCCCTAATTTCCAAATATCTCCCCTCACGCAATCTCCGCTCCTCACAGGACCTTCTCCTCTGCTCTCCCCTTATCAGCTCCTCACACAACCGTCTCCAAGACTTCTCCCGTGCTTCACCCACACTCTGGAACTCACTGCCCCAACACCTCAGACTCTCCTCCATTTTCACCGCCTTCAAAAGCAACCTGAAAACCCATTTCTTCAGGCTTGCCTATAACCTTGCTGTCACTACTGTCACGGATACCCCTGCGACCTTCGTCCCGGGTCGCAGGCGCATCCGTGCCCCGACTCTGAGCGGCGCCCCGTCCCGCACCTCGGGTCCGGGGTCCGCTCATCCCGCTGCCCGGGTCCCCAGTGACTTACCCGGCCACGCTCCTGCCCCGTCCGTCTCGGTCCCTCGGCGTGCGCGGCGCCGCCCCTTAGGGAGCGCGCGCGCCGGCAGTCTGAGATTTAAAGGGACAGTGCGCCGGTAATTGGCCATTACCGGGCACTGCTCCTATTTTAGCCCAGCCTCTTCCCAGTGGCCTTTGCCGGATCTTTAGTGCACATGCCTATTGGGAAAGCGTTCCAGAAAGCCTTGTCTTGCCTACCGTGTACCGAACCCATTTGCTTACGTTTACCGACCACGATCCTTGCCGCCTGCCCTGACCTTCTGCCTGTCTACGTTCACGAACCTCAGCCGCCTGCCCTGACCTTCTTGCCTGTCCCCGACTACGAGCCTGACTGCCGATTCTGTACCTCGCCTACCCTTGGCCGCCACCGCAGGCAAGCCCCGCCAGTGGTAGTGACCTGGTGGACTCCCGCCGCAGCAAGTCCATCCCGCTTTGCGGCGGGCTCTGGTGAATACCGGGACCCACTTAGATTCCACTCCCTGGTGTGGGCTTACGCCATCGCCTGCGGTGGTCCAGAGGATCCACCTCCAGACCGTTACAGTAAGATCCGGCCATGGATCCCGCCAAGGTGTCCTTGCCGAGCGTCGCCAACATCACCACCGTCGTGGTCAAGCAATCAAAACAGATCGCGCAGCAAGCACAGCAGCTCTCCTCCATGATGCAGCAGCTCATCGCCACTCAGCAGCAGCAGTCGGCTGCAGTGGTTCCTCCCATGGCGGTCGCTCCAGTTGGTCCTAAGCTCCGCTTGTCCATGCCGACAAAGTTTGACGGGGACCCTAAGGCCTGCAGGGGCTTCATCACCCAGTGCTCCCTTCATGTGGAACTTATGGCTGGTCAGTTCCCTTCGGAAAGATCCAAGGTGGCCTTCGTGGTCAGTCTCCTCTCTGGTAAAGCCCTGGCCTGGGCAACTCCTCTCTGGGACCGAGGCGATCCGGTCACCGCTGACCTGGTGACATTTCTACAGGAATTCCGTAGTGTCTTCGAAGAGCCTGCCCGCGCTTCGTCTGCTGAAACCGCCCTGTTGAACCTGCAGCAAGGGAACGCCTCCGTGGGAGACTACGCCGTGCAGTTCCGCACACTAGCATCGGAGCTGGCTTGGAACGATGCAGCGTTGTGCGCCACGTTCAAGAAGGGCCTCTCCAGCCAGATTAAGGATGCCCTCGCCGCCCGGGACTCTACGTCTTCTTTAATCCATTTGGCTAACCGGATTGATATCCGCTTCGCAGAGAGACGTGAGGAGCTCCGCCAAGAGCAAAAACCCAGCCCCTACCACACCGCCCTACCCCCGTCCTGCCCCGGGTTTTTTTTCCTTAAAAACGGCCTCCACAGCCCCCTTTTCCCAGCCACCCCGTGGAAGGGGCCCCAAGCCAGGGGAAATAGAGCCCCCCGGGACCCCCCGCAAAAATTTAAACCAATGGCGTAAGGGGAAAACCTATGCCCCTACTGTGGCCCCCTTTAACATCCCCCTCAGGGGTTGAAATGCTCCGCCGGGGCCCGGCCCGGGGGAAAACGAGCGCACCTGGGCTTACGGGGAGAGGCGTCCCTGGGGGTGTGAAAGTCCCCTCCCCTCGTCTGAACATACCCTCCTGGTCAGCACAGAAGCCGGGACCCCACTTTTTCAAGCTTCAGCCTTCCGGGGACTTCCGTTCGGCTGGGAATTTCCCTTGGGAAACCTGCCATGGGGCCCCAACCCATTTTCCCCCCGTGGTTTCTCCTGGAAAAACCCCCTATCCATTCCCTCCGCCCGTGGGGAAAACCCTCAGCGATCTAGTCCAACCTTTAAGGGACCCCATTTTGTTCCTTAAAATTTGGGGGCACGCATAAAGGGAGACTGCCGTTCTATGGGGTTACCCGGTTTTCCTCGCCCATCCTATTGGGTTTTTCCGTGGCTCCCAGCAACATCCCCCGGTGTTTTGACTGGCAGCGGGCAAAGTTTTGCGGGGGGCCCCCAGAGTGTCGGTCCCCGCTTTTTTGGGGGCCCCCCCTTTCCCCGGGGGTTCCCCGTTTCTTCCCCTACCGCCCAAAAAGCTCTACCCGGGTCTCCCCGCGTCATATCGTATTTTTCTGTGTCTTTTTCCGAAAAAGCAAGCAAGACTTGCCCCCCACACTCGCCCAAAAGATTCCCCCTTTTGATCTTCTCCCCCGGAAAACCTTTTCCCTCCTCGGGGCAGGTCTAAACCCTTACCCGGGTTTCCTGAGACTCAAGCCATGCCCTGATAAACCCGGGGAAAAATCTTCAAAAAAGGGTTTTAAATTCAAAAGTCCTCTTCTCCCCGGGAGCAGGATTTTTCCCTTCGGGAAAAGAAGGACGGCCCCTTTAACAAACCCTAAAAATTCGACAAACCTGGGGCCCTGAACAAGATCAGGGTTTAAAAAAACCGGAAAACCCCTCTACCGTTGTCAGGGGAACTATTCGACCGTCTACGGGCGAAAGGGGTTTTTTCCCCAAGTTTGGATCTGAGAGGGGCCTCCCAATTTTGGGGTCCGGATCCGAAAGGGCCCGAGATTTGGAAAAAGGGCCTTCAAAACCAAGACGGCCACTTCAAGTACCTGGTGACCTTTCGGACTCTGAAATCGCCGGCCGATTTCCGGGAAATTCTTTAAATGAGCCCTTCAGGGACCCTTCTCTATCCTGTGTCGGGTCTACCGGGGAACGAAAACCCCTGATAAACTCTCCTGATCTTGAACTCCCCCCCGCCTTCCCCCGTCCGCCAAGTCCCCTACAGCGCCAAACAGCTAATCACTTGTATCCCAAAAATTTGGGGAAGTCCCCTTTTCCCATAAAACACCTTTCCCTTTTTCCGGGGTTAATTATCTCGGCCCAAAGGGCCCAAAGGGGTTTGGCCCCCACCCAAAGTTGTTACCGAAAGGGCAAGGGCCACCCCCCAGGGCCGGGGGCCATACAAGGGTTTCCCTGGTTTTCTGCAATTTTTAAAACCGGCATTTAAATTCCCGTACTTCCCAAACGCTGGGGGGTCCCTTGGGCCCTTACGGGGAAAGAACCCCCAATCCACGGAGCGGGCCTTTCCGAGGCCGAGGAAGCGTTCCCCCCAAGCTAAAAACGGCCATTGCCTCGCGTCCATCCTGTCGCGGCCAAAACCCAGCCGAAAAAACCCCTTTTCCCCTTGAAGTAGACGCCTCATTGGTAAGGGGCCCGGGCAGTCCCACGCAAAAAAGGGCCCCCCAGGCAAAACATCACTTGTGGCCCTTTTTTTCTAAAACCTTTTTAAAAGGTGGAAGGAATTGCAAACCCCCGGAAAAACGGGAATTATTAGCCCTAAAACGGCCCTGGAAGAAAGGGGGGATATTTGCGGAAGGGGCCCGGCAAACCCCTTTGTAAAACTACTCCGGGGCATTTAAAAACCCCCAGTAACCCCCCAGAACCGCCCAGTGACTTAAAACCACCCCCACTAGGTGGCCTTTTTCCTTTTCCCCGCTTTAAAATTTTTAAAAATTTATTTTTCCCCCCTCCGAGAAAAAAAGTGAAAGGGGATGCCCCCTCCCCCAGCCTCCCCGGGGGGGTGAAAAAAACCCATCCCCGAGCACATAATTTTCCCCCGGTATCCCCCCGCAGCCCCTGTCGACCTCCCCGGGAAAGTCCCCCCCGGGGGAAAAAATACTCCCCCCTGCCCCCCGTAGGCGTATCCCCGAATTTAGGTCACTGCTCACCCGGGTTGGGCCGGGGAAAATTCCCGGGGCCCACAAGACGTTTTTCCTGATTTCCCCCGGAAATATTGGGGGCAGGGGCCCCTAAGGACTTAAAGGGGTTCCCAGGCTGTACCTCCGGGTACGCAAACCCAAGGGGTTTTCGCCACAAGCCGGGAGGTCCTTTTGCAAACCCCCGTGCCCATCCCTACGCAAAAATGGTCCCACGAGGAAAGGGACTTCCTAACCGACCAAACCCCCCCCGTCCGGGAATACCGTTTTTGTGGGGGGTGGTAGACCCCGGTTTTTTTAAAATGGCACAAATTTGCCCCATGCCAGGTCCCGCCCCTTTGGCCCCGGCCCCCTTTCCAGCTATTTTTTTTTCCCCCCACAATTTTTTTTCTGCAGGGGTCTCCCCTCCCCAAACCCTCTCTGATGGGGGGGGGGGGCAATTCTTTTCAAATTATGGGGGGCCCCTTGGAAAAACTCCGGGGGGTAAATTTTTTGATTTCCCTGGGTTTACCACCCCCCCAAAAGAAGGGCCCAGGTGGAGAAAATGAACCAAGTTCGGGATTTTTACCCGCCCCATTTCGTGTCTGCCGAAAAATGACGGGGGGCCAACTTATTCCCCTTGGGGGAAATTTTCGTAAAATTTCCCCTAGAGCAGATTTCCGCGGGTCCCTCCCCTTTCAAAGGGTGTGTAGGGCTTACATCTCCCCCACCTCCCCCGTAGATCCTCACCCGGGGGTCCCAGCTGCTGCCCTTCTCTGGTGGGAAACATAGGGCCCTTTTGGCCCCTGATCCGCCAATCCCTGCTCCTTGCTTTTTCTGACCGCATAAAGGGCCCAGGCGGATAAAAAAAAAAAGCCCTCCCCCTGTTTCCCCCCGGGTGATAAGGGGTGGGCAGCCAGATATGCCCTCCCCTAAAAATTTCCCTTCCTTAAAAGGGGAAACCCGTTTTGTGGGCCCCTTCGGGGTTTTTTTAAAGGGCAAAAAACCCGGTGGCCTAAAAAACCCCGGCCCCTCCTACCGGGTTTTACCCCCAAAACCTCCTTCCATGTCCGCTACAAAAACCCCCGGCCCCTTAATCGTTTTTCTAAAGGCGGGCCCACCCTCTGTCTGTGGTTTTTGCCGCTAATGTTTTGGGGTTTTAAAAAAATCTGGGTATGAGGAGGTTAGAGGGAAACGATAATTAATTTTCCTGGAAGGGGGGGGGGCCCCGGGAAAAAGATCTTGGGACCCGGAGGAGAACACCCTGGCCCGCAGCATTATTCAAAAATTTTCCCCACTCTAAAAAGGGGGGGGCCCAAAGGGGGAAAGGGGTCCCGGGCCCACGGTTTGCCCTGGGGCCCCTCGCCCCGGGTCGCAGGGCACCCCGGGCCCCCGACCCCTGAGGGGGCCCCCGTCCCGACCTCGGGGGGGGGTTTCCGCTCATCCGTTGCCGGGTCCCCAGTGCCTTAGGGCCACCCCCCCTCCCCCCGTCCTCCCGGCCCCCTGGCGTTCCGGCGCCGCCCCTTAGGGAGCGCGCGGCGCCCCCAGCCCTGAGTTTTAAAAGGGAAGGCGCCGGTTTCCCCGGGGGCCCCCTTTAATTGGCCGGGATCTTTAGTGCAAAGCCTTTTTGGGAAAGCTTTCCAGAAACCCTTTTTTGGGAAACTTGTACCAAACCCCATTTGCTTACTTTCCCAAACCACGATCCTTGCCCCCTACCCTGACCTTCTGCCTTTTTAAAACTTTTCACGAACCTCTGCCCCTCCCCTGCCCTTTTTTGCCTGCCCCCTTTTTCGAGCCTGCCCTCCCGTTTCCCTGTACCTCGCCTCCCCTTTGGCCGCCCCCGAGGCAACCCCGCCAGGGGTAGTGCCCGGGGTGGCCCCCCCGGCAGAAAGTCCACCCGTTTTGGGCGGGGGTTTCGGGGAAATGGGGGCCCCACTTAGTTTCCCCAACCCCCGGGGTGTGGGCTTACGCCTTTGGCCGGGTGGCCCGAGGTTTCCACCCCCCGCCCGTTACAACAAACTTCCCCTAAAACTTTGTTGCCCCTACCTTTTTCCTCTTTCCCCCCTTTAAAGATTGAAAGGGCCCTGGGGGTAGGGCCCTCTCCCCCCTCTGTCGTACCAATTGTATTAATTAACTTATCATTGAAAGTTTGATTTTATGTTATGTATGTAACCCCCTTGAATGTACAGCGCCCTGGAATCAATGGCGCTTTAAAATACTTAATAATAATAATAATAATAATTGTGTTATAGGACCATATATATAGACAGGCAAGGCTTTGATGAGGCTATAGGGGCTATATATAGGCTGGCAGGGCTATGTGGAGGCTATATATAGGCAGGCAGGGCTTTGCGGAGGCTATATATAGGCAGGCAGGGCTTTGCGGAGGCAATAGGGGCTATATATAGGCAGGCAGGCAGGGCTGTGGGGCCATATATATAGGCAGGCAGGGCTTTGGGGAGGCTATAGGGGCCTTATGTATAGGCAGGCAGGGCTATAGGGGCTAGATATAAAGGCAGGCAGGGCTATAGGGGCCATATATATAGGCAGGCAGGGCTATAGGGGCTAGATATATAGGCAGGCAGGGCTATAGGGGCTAGATATAGGCAGGCAGGGATATAGGGGCTAGATATAGACAGGCAGGGCTATAGTCCACTATTTTGAACCGTTGGTTAGTCACTGAGTGGCTACACTTACTGTGTAACAGTCCTTCACTGACTTATAAAGTTGTGGCTGCCTGACTACAGCGCTGTTATCAGCGGCTGCTGCTCGGCCCACCCCTTACTCCGCTGCATGGCGCCGTCTTCTGCTGAGCACATGACCACAGGTGCCGCACAGCTACGTGCCTCAATTCTGTCCACTGAGCGCCCGCATGTTTCTCCTGTGTGACACGCGGACACGCTGGTAGAGTTGGAGCAGTCACAGACTGTGACTGTCTCTGACTGCTCCGACTCTACCTGTGTGAATTGAGGCACGTAGCTGTGCGGCACCTGTGGTTAGGTGATCAGCAGGAGACGGCGCCGCACAGCGGAGTAAGGGGCGGGCCAAGCAGCAGCAGCCGCCGATAAAAGCGCTAAATGTCAGGCAGCCACAACTTTATAAGTCAGGTAATGTTTGTGTGCCCCCCACGTGAAAGGCAGAGGTGGCGCCCTAGGCCCATCGCCTACCTCTGCCTACCAACGTCCCAGCACTGAGTCAGGGCCACCTTTACGTAGTAGGCAGGTAGTCAGTGCCCCCCTTTAGATAGTAGGGAGGTGGTCAGGGCCCCTTTAGATAGTAGGCAGGTAGTCAGGGCCCCCTTTACATAGTATGCAGGTAGTCAGGGCCCCCTTTACATAGTATGCAGGTAGTCAGGGCCCCTTTACATAGTAGACAGGTACACAGTGCACCCTTTACATAGAAGGCAGGTAGTCGGGGCCCCCTTTACATATTAGGCAGGTAGCCAGGGCCCCCTTTACATAATAGGAAAGGTAGTCAGGTCCCTCTTTACACAGTATGCAGGTTTAGTCAGGGCCCTCTTTACATAGTATGCAGTAGTCAGGGCCCCTTTACACAGTATGCAAGTAGTCAGGGCCCTCTTTTACATAGTAGGCAGGTAGTCAGGGCCCTCTTTACATAGTAGGTAGGTAGTCAGGGGCCCCTTTCTTATAAAAAGAAAAACAAATAAAAAAAACTTACCTCTCCCCCGCTCCTCGATGTGGACGTGCTGCCCGCCGGCCTACCAGGGTGAATGGCGGACGTCGGGCAGCCCAGGAATCGAGAACATTAGTCCTCTACCCCATGCCCTGTCTCTGAACACCCGGGACACAGGACCCAGGCATTCGAGCAGGATGCGGCAGTTGGGCCGGGTAGTGCCGGCATTAACCTCCGGGGCCCACGAGGAATCCGACTCCTCGGCGGGCCAGCCGAACTTGCACACAGGCTCTCCAGACTGTACATTACCACAATACAGTGACCATGTAGTGGTAAATACCAGTTGCACATAGGCTCTGCAGACTTTAGATTACCTCCATTCAGTGACCATATAGTGGTAGAACCAGTATACACGGGTTCTGCAGGATGTTTAAATGATTACAGTGCAGTTACATCTGGTGACTCACAGGAGACATGACTGGAGTTGTTCTTTCTCCTTTCTTCTGCATCCTGTTTAGACTGCCATGGTGACTTCTCCTGGTCAACCACTCCATCCATGCAGAGTTACCAGACAAACATCAGAATTCTAATTTTTCCAACACTTCCCTACATGTGCCCCCCCTCTATACAAACTGTACATGGGGTGATAGGTGGGGAGGTTATGGGGTGATAGGTGCTGGTGAGGAGGTTATGGGTTGAAAAGGAGAGGAAAGTGATAGGTGGAAGTTATGGGGAGTTTGTGTCTGTGGGGTGATAGGTGGGGGTTGTATTTTTGTTATGGCACTAGGATACATAACACAATGGTGGGAAGGGCAGGAGAGGGGGTACAGAGCACACATTACAATCTACTGGGGGGGGGGGGAGAAGTCAATCCCCCTAGAGATTGTGATCTGTGCCCCCCCAGCAGCAAATTGTGCAGATTGAACGCCGGACACGGCACCCCCCGGCGAGCAGTTTTTTGCATAGTCTTCAGAGGGTTTTTAGATAGGAGTTAAATAGATAAGTAGATAGGAGTTAAGTACTGTAATTTTTTAAAATGTTTTTATTTTTATACAGGTTTCCCCTTTGAACTACTTTAGACTCATTGGATTATGTCAGACCAGTGATGGATTGGTCTCTTTAATAAAATGTTTAGTGACGGTTGCTGTCGGGATTTTTTATTTAAATTAAAAAAAATTGGGCTTTTTTATCAGTTTTTTTTTACCTTCATTTATTTTCAGTGTTAGTAATTAAGGTGTCTTACAGATACCTCTCCATTACTATTTGCTCAGACTTGGTGTCAGTCAACGGTGCTTTCTGTCACCCCAAGGCTGACCCTAACCCCTGTCACTATTACCCAGTACTAATGCAACAGGGGTAACTGGGAAGAGCTGGGTAACCATCGGAAGTGGACTCTCTAATGTGATTGTCTGCTTCTGGGGCGGCTGCAGCTGGTATTTTTATGGTGGGAATGGTCCAATATCTATGGACCTTCCTATTCTGATAGTATTAGGCTGAAGTTGTCAGTTTTATCTTGGCTTGTTATGGAAAATGGAGGGACCCCATGTCATTTATTTTATTTATTTATTTTTAAACAATTTATTGAGAATTCAGAAATGGGCAACTACTTTAATGATTTACAGTGGATGCCCATGGTTAGATTCTCAATAAATAAATATTTTTCAGCAAAAACTGAAGTAGAGACACCTCCATTTTTACCAGACAGGGTTCCCAGTGCGTGTTTAATAGTTCCAGAATGTATACGTTTAAATAGTAAAAAAAAATAATGCAAACCCACATCTATCACAGATGCATTTTTCTTACATGACAGTCAATGAATAACAAAATTTAAAAGTATGGCCTTATGCTTTAAAATTTTTTGTTTACACTTTATGAATGTATCAGTAATACAGTGGGCTGCAAAAGTGTTCATATCCCTTGAAATGTTTCTCATTTTTAAACATTATAGCCACAAACCTAAATGTATTTTATTGATATTTTATGTGATACAATGGAATGGTTTACATCAAAGCATATTCCTGTGTTAAAATGACCCAGTCAGTGTCCAGACCTAAATCCCATTGAGAATCTGTGCCAGGACTTAAAAATTGCTGTTCACAAACGTTCACCAACCAATGTGACTGAGCTAAAGCATTCTGCAAAGAAGAATGGGCAAAAAATTGTAGCCTGTATAGATGTGCAAAGCTGATAGAGACATCCCCAACAGACTGCAGCTGTCAATAAAGGTGGTCCTACAAAGTCCTTACTCCAGGGGCTGAATACATATTTATGCTAAACTTTTCAGGTTTTAAATTTGTAAACAGTTGGAAAAGCATGTATCATTTTCATTATACTTTGCAAATACTTGTAACTTTGTTGCTCTAGGTGTATAAATACTTTTGCAACCCACTATATATGAATAATTCAATATGTCCCAATATGCTCCCTTAATACAATAAAAACTCATGCTCACCTTCTTCCTCACCTCTGTTCCAGTCCTGACTCTGCTCTTTCTCCCTATTCCACTGTTTACTTCCACTGGCAGTGGTTGAACGTCACCAGTACAGCCCTTAGTTAGTATCGTCTTCAATAAAGTGTGTTCTTCATTTTGGAATTTATACCCGGAGCACGAGTGCTAGAGTTTCTCTCAAATCCATTAGTTAGTTTCTGCAGCAAATTTGTCCCATGTGCATTCACTCATGGGCACTTATGATGATACATACATAAAGGAGGATTCTGCTGTTTATTGGCTTCAGCGGGAAAAGGCAAAATGTGCTCACAAATCTGCAGGTAAACCTTTACTGTGAACTTCGGCTTCTCCCATTATAGTCAATGTGGAAATCTGAATACCTTTGCAACTAACCTGCAACCAAATTCATGCAAAAATCTTCAGGCAATTTGCCCTGTGTGAACGGTGGTGAAACTAGCAGGGGACCCGGCGGCATGATAGTCCAGGAGAGGTGGTAGGCCTCTTGGGTGCCTATGTGGCGCTCAGATGGTGTGTGCTCAGATCCTGAACCTGCGGCATTCGCAGTGAGAACCAGACAGGCTACAATGGGTTTATCTAGCTCCTATCCTGGTCATTTAACCACTTAGGTGCTGCAATCAATAACGTCTGTGGCATCTAGGTGGTTAACAGATAGCGAGGGCTCTCTCTGTCACACATGGACACCCCTGTAATGTGTTGCATGGTGCCCATGTCTGCCATAACAGTTGGAGGGCAAATGATGGCCTCTGGATCTGCCTGTCATATACACTCCTCGGTATAAATAATGCATTATCTGTATTCTGCAGGTTGATACGATTCCGGCAATACAGTGCTGCGGCGATAATGGTGCAGCAGTGCCATTTTGTGGGACCAATAACTTTTTTGCACTTTCCCCTATGCACCTGAGTAATGATGCATTTTTGCGGGCTGAAGTGTACTTTTTCTTGGTACCATTTTGGGATCGATGCAACTTTTTGATTACTTTTATTCCAATCTTTAGGGGATGAGAAATGACCCCCCCCCAAAAAAACCAACACAATTGGTTTTCAATGTACAGGATAAATTATTTTTATTTTTTAAAATATCTGACGTTTATGTACTTGACAAAATCAATTGGTTTTTTTTGTTTTTTTTATGATAAAATGGCATTACTAAGTTTAAAAAAAATGTAAAACAGTTATCCCTTCATTGGATTTAAAAAAAAAAAGTAAAAAACATAAGAGTGTAGAAAAAAAAAAATAATAATAAAAGAAATATTTAATAAAAAGAACAGTGCATACATTACACACACAAGAAAACCCATACACATATTAGGTATCCACAAGACTGTAATAACCTGTCGAATTAATCTAACAAGTTATTAAGTGTGAAATAAGAAGGGTGTAAAAAAAAAGTAAAAAAAACAAATAAAAAAAATGTCTGCAATAATATATAAGTGAACTTAAAACTATTCTCCCAAAAAGTACAACTTGTTCTAAATAAAACAAGGCCTCATACAACTGCGTCATTGAAAAAATAAAAAAGTTACGACTGTTGAACGCAAGGAGTCAAAAACTAAAAAATCGTGCTGGAGGCACCTCTTTTATGACATGTCGCCCTATATGTTTAAATGTTGCATTATAGGGGTTGTCTCATCTCAAAGTTTCGTCTGATGCATGAATGAAATAATGCTGCTTTGCTCTGTCACTTCCTTGTCAAGCTGTCTTGTAATTAGCATATGAGCTCCATGTATTTAGACCTCTGCAAATTAGATAAATCTCATGCTGTCAGAACCAGGGAAGTTTCTGAGTTAAAGTAAACAGCAGTAATTACTGGCTTTTGTCTGAAAGATCAGATAACAAACAAGCTCTCACTGTCCGGAGTTCTGTGCTGCACGACCTGTGTGATGACATCACTCCCTGCTATCATATAGAAATAATAGCAGGGGGGGAGAAGTACACAGAAGAACTTGGGGAACCAGAGAGAGCACAGGAGGTGAAAAATCACGTGTAGCTTCTTAACCCAAAAAAAAGAACAACGCAATATATTTGGAAAACATCTTTATTTAGTTATCCCCAACATTTTTGAAAGCAATTTTAGCAAGACAACCCCCCTTTTTTAAAATTAGTAAGCTTACAATGTAGCCAATTTGGGACCCCAGCTCTTCTATACTTTGGGCTTACATTGGTGAGTTTTTACGGGTTTTTCCTTCCACTTTATTAAGATTAAATTTTCTTTTAACTTAAAAAAACTATAATTCAATCTAAACTTTTTATTTGGTTTCGGGAGATCATTGCTGTGTACTGTGGAAAATGCTGTGGCGCTGGGATATTTGGGTTCTTATTGTACATAAAAAAAATTTATTAGGGCTTCCTGTGCATTTCCTTTTTCCCAGAATGGGGAAAATTTCCCCCCCTACATTGTATTTTTCCAGCCATTTCTTTGTTTAAAAAATCAGTTAAAATAAGGATGTTCATTGGGTTTTTATGTTTTTCTGTCCCAATTTTTTCAAGAATCCATGAAACCCTACAATTCCTATAGAAAAGATGCTCTATTTTATTTAAAAACCCCCCATATTTTTTTCAGTTTCTGGATTTCCCCCCACGTGATTTGGTCTAAAAATCTCAACATCTTTACTTAGAGCTCCTCCAGAGTTTAAAAAATAAAGCTGCATTTTTGGCTATTTTCAGAAAAAAGGAATTCAACATAGATTCAAATAAAAGGGCGACATTTTATCGGCTTTCCGCCGGTTTTCAGGCTTTTCTGGCCCCCGGGCCCCGAATCCCCCTGTGGGGCTAGGGATGCGGTGTTGGCCGTGTTCGCCATTTCAGCTGCGCCCCGCATGAAGGGCAGAAAGTGGGCGCGTGGGGGGCCGGTGTGGGCTTCCCGGGGCGGACGCGGCGCGCTTTATACCCCCAGGCATGTACGATGGCGAGTCGGCAAAAACGGGCGAGGCACCTCGGCAGTCCGACAAGCAACGGGGTTTTTTTTGGTCTAAATGCTCCACAGAGGCGAAATGAAAACGGTCGGAACATGGGGGGAAACTACAGAAAATGCAAAAGAAATCTCGGCGCTCGCTCCCTGCGCAGGGTATGATTCCCAAAAAATCGCCTTTTTAAAAAGGGGGAAAACAGTGTCAGAAAGCAGAAGCCCTCCCGCGGACGCCCCAAAACAAGACCCCGGGGTCCGGCCCCCAAAGGGAGCGACCTGGAGCCCCGGGGAGGTTTGGGGCCCCCCGCCTGACCCCTTAGGACAGGCAGAGGGAGGGCACTAAACGATAGCCTACGTCTGCCTACCCGTCGTCCCGGGCCCTGATAATTATTGCCCATTATTTTTGGGGCTGAACTGCTTCGAATTCGAAAAAAAAAATGGTTGCAAAAAATCTGCCCAAAAAAGGGTTTTCACCGGATTCAGTTTAGAAAACCCCCAAAAATTCAAATGTACCCAGTCTATGCAGACCTCAAAAAAAATCCGTGTAGTTACACAGCACAGATTTTTTCCGGTCAGTTTAAAATCTGCCGGATTCTGCCAGATTTTGAGACCTGCTAGATCTTCTGCAGGATTGCCGTCAGATTCCCATACATTCAATGTAAAGGGCTGACAGCAGTCAAAAAAAAGAAGGATTTCAGTGCAAATCTGCGCCAAAAAACGCTGTCCAGTGTAGTCCAGCGATGTTAAAAGGGATTTTGGACAGCATTTTAACATATGCTGTGTAGACCTAGCCTTAAAATCCACAAGAGAATTCTGAAGGTATCATCTCAGATTTCTGCTGCGGATTCCATATCGGATTTTTGCATTTGGAAAAAGCTAAAATATGAACCTACCCTTCATACGGGGCAGAAATGATTTTCAGCAGAGAAAAATCCATGGCATTTTATGTAAGTAAATGTGCAATGCTAAATCTGTACAAAATCAATGGATTTCAGTGAGAACATGTTGCAGATTTGGATTTTTGGGAAGAACATAAATGTTTTAAAAAAAAATGAATGATTAAAATGATGAATGTATTTCTATCTGCATTTGTGGACTCTGCAGCATTTCCCAAGCAACAATGCAGATCTATTGTAGATTTTCCCTCCCCCATTAAATTCAATGAGAAATATGAAACAAGTCCACAGCAAATCAGCAGTGACTGACAGAGCCCCATTTTTTAAATCTGCATGTTCCTTTTGTGGAATAACTTTTTGACACTTTAAACCCATCATGTGATTCAGAGATTGTTTTTCGTGAAAATTGTGGCTTTAAGATAGTAAGAAATTTTGGTCCAAAAAATGCTTGTTTATTTGTGAAAATATCAAATTATCGTGAAAATGTGAAAAATTTACCATTTTCCCAAACTTCAAAAATTTCTGCATGTAAGACAGATGGTTATTCCACTCAAAATAGTTTATAACTAGCATCTACCATATGTCTGCTGTAGTTTGGCATCATTTTTTTTAAATGCCTTTTTTTTTTTATGACATTAGGGGACTTAGAAATTTATTAGTAATTTTCAAATTTTCAAGAAAATTTGCAATATACATTTTTTAGGGACCAGTCCAGTTCTAACGTGACTTTGATTGACCTGTATGTTAGATCCCCCCATAAATGACCTCATCTAAGAAATTACACCCCTTAAAGTATTCAAAACCACATTTTATGAAGTTTATTAACCCATTAGGTGTTTCACAAGGAATTAAAGCAAAGTGGAAGTGAAAATTCAAAAATTCACTTTTTTGCAGATTTTCAATTTTTATACATTATTGACAAGAATACGGTAAATGTGATCAGGAAATGCAACTTAATATTGATTCCCCAGATTCTGCTGTTTTCAGGATATCCCATATGTGGCCCTAGTGCATTATTTGGCTCAACCACAAGCCCCAAATAGGAGGAGCACCACCGGACTCTGGGGTCTCATTTTCATTACGATTTTATTTGGGGGGCCATTTCAAGTTTGCGACACCCTAAGGTTCCAAAACTCAAAAAAATACCCTAAAAAGCCCCCATTTTGGAAACTACACCCCTTTAAAGGAAATACCCAAGGTGCAGTGAGTATATCGACCCCACAGGCGTTTCACAAATTTTTTTAGCGTTCAGCTCTGAAAATAAAAAAAAAAATTTTTTTTACAATAATCTGCAATTTTAGCTGAAAATGTTTAATTTTTTAAAAGGAATCTTGGAAAAAAAGCCCCAAAATTGTGTTACGCATTTCTCCAAGTTCGGCAATACCCTACATGTGGGTGTAAACTGCTGTTTGGGCGCATGGCAGGGGTCAAGGGAGGGAACGCTATTTGGGTTTTGGCGCACAGATATGGGGGGGGCCATTTTCGCATCTGCAAAGCCCCCAAAGTACTAGAACAGGTGAAACTTTCAAGAAGTTGACCCCTTTTGGATTCAACACCCCTCAGGGATCTCATCTAAGGGTGTATTATGCTTTTTGGGCGCACAGGTGTTCGTAGTTTTTTTTATCTTTGGGGCCATGGAAATGGAGGGGGAAACGCAGTTCCGCCATTGTTTTTGGGCATCGTTTTTACAGTATTCGCCATACGGGATAAATGACGGGATAACTTTACTATGGGGGTCGGTACAATTACAAGATATAAATTTTATATCGTTTTTTATGTTTTATTATTTTTACACAATAAAAGCTAGTTTTATAAAAAGTTGCGTTTTTATGTTGTCCTATCTGACAGCCATAGCTTTCTTTAAATTTTTTTGGGTATGGAGCTGCTTGTGGGCTTGTTTTTTTACGAGATGAGTTGATGTTTTTATTGGTACCATTACGGCGGGCATGTGGGTTTCTTTGATCAAATTTTTATTAAGGTTTTTGTGAGGCATTTTGTACAAATATACAGCATCCTGGTAGTGTTTTTATTTTTATTTTTTTACAGCCGTCACCGTGCGGTATAAATGACATGTAGTTTTACCTCAGCAGGTTGATCATTAAAAGCGATACCAAATTTGTATATTTTTTAATGTTTCACTGTTTTACACAATAAAAACACTTATTTGAAAAGGAAAACATGTTTTTTGCATCATCGCGGTTGAGAGCCATAACTTTTTTATTTTTCTGTTTATGGAGCTGTATATGGACTTTTTTTTGCGGGATGAGTTGACGTTTTTATGGTAACATTTTTTGGGGGACAAGACTTTATGATCGCTTTTAAATCCGTTTTTTCTAAGGCAGGGTGAAGAAAATACTGCAATCCAGCAGTGTTTTTTATTTTTATTTTTAATAGCGTTTTACCCTGTCAGTATCCGTGACAAGTTAGTTTTACTCTGTGGGGTTTAGATTGATTACGCTGATACCCAAATTTATGTAGTTTTTTTTATTTGAAAGCACAATGTTTTTGAAAAAAAAGTGTTTTTATTTTGTAAAACAATATTTATGCATCGCTATCTTATAATAGCCCGAACTTTTTAATTTTTCCGTATACAGAGCTGGGTAAGGACTTTTTTTTTTGCGGGATGAACTGATGTTTTAATTGGCATCACTTTGATGTTGATATGAGTTTTTGATGACTTTTATGTGCTGCAGGATGAACAAAATCGCAATGCTGTGACTGTGTTTTCGGGTTTTTTTTACGGAGTTCACTGTATGGGTTAATTTAAAATGACAGATTTATAGGGTGGGTGCGTTACGCAGCGGCGATACCCCAAAAATGGGTACTTTTATTTATTTTTGATCTTTTTTGGGGCGATTGGCGTTTGTAAAGAGGAAAAGGGCGATGTACGTGTTTTTATTTCATTTTTGTGTTTTTTTGTATTACTTTTTCACACTTTTTACACTTTTCCCAGAGGGGAAAATTTCAAAGAACGATCGTCCGATCGTTCATGCAATAGGAGATCAGCATACAGCTTATAGCTGTATGCTGGTCTCCATGACAACTGTCTGTCACGCTGCCCACAATGCATTGTGGGCATCGTGACATTTACCAGACAACCCGGGTGCTGCATTCACGTCCGGGCTGTCCGGTAGGAAGACTCAGTAGCGGCGCTCAGCGCCATTACTGCGCCGGATCGCGGGCAGCAGGAGCTCACTCCTGCCGTCCACAGCTGCGATGTCGCGACCACGATGTCGTGACATCGGGGGGTTAATCCCCTGTGGCCGGAGCGCACTCCGGCCGTGGGGGATGCGGCATGATCCCAGCCTGTAATATACCGCTGGATCCATGCCGCGATCTTGCGCGCTCCGCCTGTGAGCGCGCAAGATCCGCTTGACGTACTCATACGGCAATTTGCTGCAACCCCTACCCGACATTGCCGTATGAGTACGACAAATGTCGGTAAGGGGTTAACAGTCACTGAGGAGTTCTATGACCAATTAAGGTACTAGATAACTGAGTAATAACCCATTTGGGACCTGAAAGATAACTAATAAAATATTAGGGCACATAATACAGTCTAAAACTAAGGGCCACATGTATGAAAACTGTCTAGGTCTAAAAGTCACTTTGTTGTCCATAGCAAACAAACAGATCGCCCATCTAAATTTTCCAGAGCACAATATTAAATGACAGGGGAGCGCTGATTGGTTGCTATGGACAACAAAGTGAATTTAGACCAAGAAATTTCATACTGGGCCTAAGGTAAAAATAAGGCCCGAGAGTCTAGAAATGCTCTAGATTTATTACTCATGCTGTATGATAAATCTGGTTCATCTTTAGACACTTTTGTCTAACTTCACACCAACTATTAGTCTACTTAACACCAATAATTCAACATTTTGGTGCACGGTCTTGCACATTAAGTCATGCTCAATGTCCCTGTGAAAACTTTCCCTTTTGTCAGATGCAGCACAGAAATGTATAAAATTTTCTAAAATACAGAAGAAATGTGGTGTTCAACATCTCCAACAGTATTTTGGCTCAAATTGCTCTAAAATTCTTGTGCAATTGCATTATAAATTTGTACCATTTTGCATAGCAGCAGTGTGGCATTACAGTTGATGTCACTGGACACAAAACTGACCCCAAAGTAAAGAGACTGATGTGCCAGATGTATGTGAATGGCATTTAGCTTCTTCAATCTTCAACAACATGCAACCAAATGCAACATCGAGATAACAAAACTTAGTGAAAAATCTTTATATGAAATATGCATAGAAAATATATAATGTACAGCATAAAAACCTGGAGGTGCATAGCATGCAAAGTCCTTCCCAAGTATAGGGAATGCCACTTTTAAGCATACATGCCAAAATCTCCCGTTTTTGGCGGAGGGGTCCCGTATTTGGGGTCCCTCGCCCCTCCCGGGGGAGGGTTGGCATTCCTCCCGCTGCCAGCAGGCCGGCGGGGCTCTTTAAATGGCCGCGGCGACAGAGTAGCGCTAGTGCGCTACTCTTGGCGCCGCCGGGCCGCTCCTACAGGCGGGTGAGAATCGGCCGCTGCGCAGATCCCCCCGCCCGGAGTCTCGCTGTGCAGGGAGGAAGGGGGAGGGATGCTCCCTCCTCCCTCCTCCCCCTGTATGTCCGGCGCCGGTGTGTGTCGCCGCACATACAGGTCAGCGCGGCGCAGAGGAAGTGACCCCGCGGCTGCAGGGGAGTGACGCGCAGCTGCTCTCACTTCCCCCTGCGCCGCTGAGGAGATCGTCCGGAGCGGCTGTGCTGCAGGAGCCTGGTGAGGTAAGTGGATTTTATTTTTTTATTTTTATTAGCTAATGGGGGGCTCTGCCTGGCAACAAAGGGGGCACTACCTGGCAACAGAGGGGGGATCTACCTGGCAACAGAGGGACATCACCTGGCAACAAAGGGGCACTACCTGGCAACAGAGGCGGCACTACCTGGCAACAGAGGGGACATCAAATGGCAACAGCGGGGGACTAAACCCGGCAACAGAGGGGACCCTCTACCCGGCAACAGAGGGGGCATCCCACCTGGCAACAGAGGGGGAATCCCCCTGGCAACAGGGGGCACTACCTGGCAACAATGGGGGCACTACCTGGCAAAAGAGGGGGCACTACCTGGCAACGGAGGGGACATCTAGCTGGCAACAGAGGGGGCACTACCTGGCTACAGAGGGGACATCTACCTGGCAACCCGAGGGGCACTACCTACAACAGAGGGAATCTACCTGGCAACAGAGGGGGCACTACCTGGCAACCATTGGGGGCACTACCTGGCAACAGAGGGGACATCTACCTGGCAACAGAGGGGGCACTACCTGGCAACAACGGGGGCATTACCTGGCAACAATGCTGGTACTACCTGGCAAACAGAGGGACATCTACCTGGCAACAGAGGGGGCATCTACGTGGCAACAGAGGGGTCACTACCTGGCAACAATTGGGGGCACTACCTGGCAACAGAGGGGGCATCTACCTGGCAACGAGGGGGCATCTACCTGGCAAACAGAAAGGGGGCCTACCTGGCAACAATGGGGGCACTACTGGAACAAAGAGGGGGCACTACCTGGCAAACAAAGGGG
>JAODAL010039525.1:0-37916 GCA_025379985.1 Phyllomedusa bahiana | reverse complement strand
TTTGGGCCCCCTTAAATTACCTGGGTGACTAAAAAATTGCTGTATTCAAATATAACTGCAAAGTAGATCTATCAACAAAGCTGGCCTGCGCCAAAGTGAAAAAACACGTATCTGAAATGTATTTGGATAATAAAAGGTATTTTTGGCACCTATCAATTCACCTGTGGTGACTAAAAAATTGCAGTATTCACATTTAAGTGAAAGGTGCCTCAATGAACAAAGCTGTAGTGCGCCAAAGTCAAAAAACACGTATCTGAAATTTATACGGATATTACAAGGTTTTTTTGGCCCCTATCAACCTGTGCTGACTTGCTGGATTCTAATTTAAGTACAAGGTGATATATCAACAAAGGGAATGGGCAAAATTGAAAATAAACACCTATCTGAAATGTAAAACTGGATAATAAAAGTGGAGTTTTGCACCTAACAAAGAGACCTGCAGTTACTAGAAAAGATGTGTACCCTATAATTCAGGCTGCCCAATACCCAGGAAATATTTCAATAGAAAACTGTAAATAATAAAGCTATTGAAATGTCTACACTAAGTCTTGGTGAATTTTAATCCATATTCTTTATAGAGTTGTCTATTTTTATAATACAAGATATTTTTTGGCACCTTTCAATTCACCTGGGGTGACTATAAAATTGCTGGAATTCAATTTAAGTGCAAGTTGAAAATTTACAACAAAAGTGAATGGGCAAAATTGAAAATGAACACCATCGGAAATTTGTATACTGATAATAAAAGTGGAGTTTTGCATTAACAAAGACCTTTGCAGTTACTAGAAAAATGTTATCCTATAAAGTTCGGCTGCCCCAATACCAGGAAATATTTCAATAGAAAACTGTTAATAATAAAGCTATTGCAATGTCTACAAAGTCTTGGTGAATTTATCCAGTATTCTTTATAGAGCTTGTCTGTGTTCGCCGCGGGGCCCCCCTTGCTCCCCCCCGCCCATTTTTACAGCAGTAGATGCTCCTTTAAAAATTCTCTACCTAACTATAAAAATATCTTCCAATCTCTAATCTAATAAATTGTAAGGATCACAGCTAATAGTAGAGGTTTCTCTGTGAAGAAATATAATAATTTCGCTGAGCTGTTTGGACACAAGCAGAGCGCCGTCCTTCGGCTCTGAGACGCTGAGAGACAGGGCGGAACGGAAACGCTGTTCTATTAAAACGAGGGCATGTGATTTTTTACCCAAAATCGCAAATAACACCCCAGTCATGACGTCCACACAATCTCACCTGCTTATTCTGTAATCTGATTGTGGCGAAAAATTACGGGAAGCCCCAAAAAAAAGGCGCGATCTTAATGATGTGCACAGTTTTAACCCAAAATTATCCATGATCTAAAAAATCTTTTCAATAAAAACTGTGCGTTTTCAATTTTGCGATAAAAATCGCAACACTGTATGGTAACACACATCATATCTAATAGAAATAAAGTGTACTAACTATAAATACTGAAAAATGTGTAGAAAAAAAGTAAGATATAGACAAGGAAGGGTTTCAGTGCCTTCCTTTCGTATCTCTACTTTTATTTTACACATTTTTCAGTATTTATATGTTTAGTACACTTTATGTTTCTTATAGATAGAGTGTGTATACCATAGCTTTTACGGGTTTTTGATCTATTTGATTGAGTGGGATGATCCAAAGGGAAGGTAATATTTATTGCCATTTTTCTATTTATTGTTATTTCTTTTGTTCAATAATTTTTTATTTTTAGGTTTTTGGCTTGGTTTCGGGGTTTTTGTAGTTTTATACCCAGGACCTGTGTATGGGGTTTTTTAATTTATTTTTTTGTTTTTTGGGGTATCTTTTCAAGAAAAATTTAAAATTTTAAAAAAAATGGCAGACACACCTAATGCGGGGTAGCTTATAAAATGCACAGGTGTTATTTTGTGTACCTTACTTTGTTACCATAGGTGGGTTGCCTTCAAGGTTTAAAGCAAAATTTACAAAAACATTTCTTGTAGACAGGGATGTAATCAAAAGATTAAATAATGTGAAAATTGCAAAAGCCAAAAAAGTCATGCATAAGTTAAATTAAAATAAAATTAAAAACAGAATGTGACAACATAAGCAGGGTGGGCAGGGGTGCTAATAGGGTGTTGAACGCAATAGAGAGTGTAGTAGTCACTGTCAGGGGCACCTAATCAAAAAGGGTCCCACTGATATATTAAAAAAATAGGAAACTAGGTAATCGGGGGGGGGGGAGGGAGGGGGCTCCATTTGATTTGGCTGTATGAGGCCCTGAAACGGTTAATAGATGACTGACGGCAGCCCTGAGGGTGGGTGTTTAAGGTACACGAGAAGACATTATGTCAATAGGAGTTTGAAATACAAGCAGGCGTGTGAAAAATGCCAGCTTTATATATTCATAATATGAGATACATATTTAATATAAAAAAGAAAAGATTCACTGTAATATGACTCAAAATAGTAATTTGTCCTACTAAGACAATTCATATTGGAGTCAAGTCCGTGTTGCAGGGAGAGAGGTGAGAGGATGAAACTCGTGACTATCACTTTTGTTGAAATGGTGGATCCAGTGTTATCTGCAGTATGTACATTGCTGTCACTATTCAGTGTAACCCTGTCTGATGATAATAAAGAGACTGCTGAAAAGCTTTCTTTACTTTCTTTACAGAACAGGAAGTATCAGAATTTTACAGACTATTATTAGGTATAGTGGCCAAAGTGAAAACTTCGCGATTTTAGGATTTTTTAAAAATGTAAAAGTAAAAACAAACAAAAATTCTTAAAACATGTATTTATCATAAAAAACATGAGATAAGCAACAGGCCATTTTCTAATGGCATATTGCCTTTAATATAGATTTTTGCTAGATGATGTGAATAAAGATTTCTTTGAGAGAGATATCATTTTTAAATTGGAATATGATCAGTTTGGTCTCAATTTTCCAACTTTAGTGCTCTAGCTATATTTTAAGTGCAAGTGTTATTATCCATCACACACTCCTTGCCAATAAATATCTGTGGCATCAAGTTCATTTTTTCTGCTGAAAAGAAAAGAAATAAAAAACACAATTAAAATGTAAAGGAAAAGCTGAGGAAATATCCTAGTAGAAAAAAAAAAATAAATATTCACATCAACTAACACCCACTCTGATAAAACACTATTTTTTAGTACCTCCTTTAATGAAGAGAATTATTTCAGTGAACTCTCCCAGATTACCATAAATGATGGAAATGTCATCAGAGAAGCTGTGTGCATGCTGATTTTTTACATTCACAATTTGCCATACAGTATATCAAGGTCGAACATGGCACAAGCAACCTTGGCCATTTTTTTCAAATTATCCTCTACAATTTGGGGCCCCATTTTCATAACAAGGGAAGGGTCTTTCTCTATAAAAGAATTTGAAAGCCTCTTGTTTAAGAAGGAAGGCTTCTCATTTTATCCTGATGTCAATTTGTGACCATTCTCCCAAAACAGAATAGTTAATAGATGTACCATCTTCTTATCTTCTGGTCCTGTAAGTGCCTGGCACCAATAGTTAATAAGCTAAGGTCAGAAATAGCATTGTAATAATTATTAGATTGTTTCATCTCAATTAATGACAATGTAAAGAATAGTATATGTGAGTACTATAAAAACAGCTATATAGACGTGGGTCATCATTCCTTTCCCATTCTTGTATATGGTATGAAGGAACTGTTTGGCCTTTGGAAAGTTTAGAGTAGGGACTGTGAGCTTCATCTGGTATTATTTTCACTCTGTTCCTCAGCTAACCCACCCAGTTGTGTTTCTTTTCTGTGGATCCACCTTACTTAAAGGGGTTGTCCACTTTATACTTTTTTTTATTTATTATGTATATAGTAGGAAATTGTTATAGAATTTTCTAATATAAATGTATTAAAAATTCTGTTCCTGTGCCTTTTTTACAACAATGCAGTATGACCCTTTTTAGAGAAAAGCTTACATTCCTGCACCTAGTAATGGTTTCTTGCAAAATAGTCTGGAATAATAAAAACAGTCACGTATAACCAACATCTTCATGTGACCTGGTGTTCAGTTTGTAATAGGTTTATATGACATCTATTGGGTAACAGGAATAGTGGTGGAATAACTGACAGAAATGATAAGACAATACTGGAGGTAGTAATATGCAAAATGGAGTGATAACCTTTCTTATTCAGAATCCCTTTTACTTTGTACAAATCTCTCACTTTACCAGCACCAAGCAACACGAGACCATCACATTACCTCCATCATGCTCTGGGACAAGATGGCGTCAGGCACTCTATATCCAGCATCTTTTCAGTTGTTCTGCGTCCCATAAATGTTATTCTGTGTGATCCAAACAACCTCAAATATTCAATATGGTATGTGCTAACTTTCCAATCTTACTCTGTCCACAATGTCTGTGTTTCTTTAGCCCCATATTATCTTTTCTTTTATTAGCCGTCTCGATATGGTTTTTCTTTGTCCACTATGCCCTGAAGGCAAGCATCCGGAGTCACTCTTCACTAGACGTCCGCACTGGCGATTTGCGGGTACTATTTAATGAAACAACAAATCCCTAAACAGGGAGAGAACAAATTAAAATATAACTTTTAAGTATATTCACAATAAAAATATAGTCGGCGACAAAAACCTCTAATCCAGAGGAATAGACAATTAAAACTGATAACCATAGATCAAAGATCGGCTGTGATAACCAATTCTATCCTTTGTAGCCCTATTACTTGCCTGCCTAAACCAGGATTATCGTCCCGATAACAAAGGACTGGACCGTCACGAACCTATCCCTTACTACGGAATAGCCCTATTTAATCCCTCACAATTGAAACTCCCAACATGTTTCGATTCCTCCATAATCAATTGGAACTCCTCAGGGGATATAATATAGGGAAGATATGTCACTAGTTACAAAAAATGTATCCAGCATGCAAAATGACAAACAATGAAGATCAGTTTGTATCTGACACACAAAACAAGCATATCACAAAGAAATAATGCCAGAGATATTGTTTACTGTCACAGCATAGCTTTGCTGACAGTTTGCACTCTGTCATACACAAGTCCCAAGAGGGATGCCCATTCCTAACACGGACTGTGACTCTAAGTATTATCGTCTTTTCCTTAAATAATGAACTAAGGAAGTATACGGGGCCTAAGTAGCATCTTGTTTCTTTAAATTGCCTTGTCAGAAAAAACCCTCTTTGCATTACTTCATTGAGATGTCTTTAAATCCCCTTCTGTTCAGTACAATTCCTTGCTTTGTCTTTGTTGATAGTTGTTTGGTGTCAGTAAAATGATCGCATTGTTGTCTTTTGCTGGGGAAAATTTTTTGTACAGTAATTCTTTCCCTATATTATATCCCCTAGGAGCCTTTTGATTGGGGAGGACAAAACTTTTGGGATTTCAATTGTGAGGTTAATGGGGGCTTTTTATAAGGGTAGGTTCGTGAGGGGGACCGTCCTTTTTTTTCGGGGACGATAACCCTGGTTTAGGCAGAGAGTATTATACCTAGGGATTAATGTGTTAAACAAGCCGTTCCTTTATCTATGGTATCATTTTAATTGTTTTCCCTGGTTTAGGGTTTTTGTGCCACTATATTTTTATTGGGTTATACATTAAAATTTATTTTAAATTTGTTTCTCCCTGTTTAGGGTTTTGTTGTTTGTCTTGATAATGAAACAGTGGCCTTTATTTGGACCATAATTTAGGGTTTATACATTTAAATGAAGCTGCCAGTTGAAAAACCTGGAGGCCCCCGATTGCTCAAAAAGAGACTTAAATGTATTTGTCGTGGTGCTCAGTTGTGCAGGGGGGGCCCCCCACTTTTTCTTTGGTTGAGCCTTTTTGTGCTCTCCTTGAAGGGGATAGTACACACCTTTGTAGGAAAAATTCTTCAGTTTCTTGCAATTTTCGCAGGGAATAGCCTTCATCTCTCAGATCAAAAATAACTGTCATTTTCCATGAAATTTTTTTTTCTGACCAATTTCGATTTTTAATCACTAACAAATTAATGCTCCAGATTTGCAAACTAGCCAAAAAAAACTATTTAAAAGCTCTAATCAGAAAAATTTTTCAGCTGTGTAACATATTTGAACAAGGTTTTTAAAGGGGTGTTCAAAGTATCCAATAGCTTTTTTACACATTAGCAAACACAATGGCCTTAGAAAGGGAGTGATTTGTTGAAATGTCCGCTATGAGCTATGAATATTGTTTTAACAACAACTTTTCCCACTAAATGTCATTTACCCATTAACAATGTATTTATTTCTAATTTTTTTAAGGGAAACATGTATGAATCCCGCGGGTCGGGGCCCCCCTTTCCGCTATTTTTGGGCAATCTCGCCTGATTTATTGGGGGCCGGGGGCGCGTCATACATCAATGTAAAGTCCGCCGCCTCCCCTGTGTTTTGGGCGCATGCGGTTCCGGGGCAGTGCGGGGCTGGGCCGGATTGCGCCGGAGATATGCACTATACAGCGGGGAAAAGTCCGCCACTCCCCCCAGTGTTTTGGGGGGACAGTGCGGGGAAATGGGCCGTGCGGGATTAGGCCCCCGTGGGGGCTGCGCCAAAAAAACTTTTCCGATCGAGCAGGCTGGAACAGCAGAAATATTCCAAAAGTCTGGGGTTTATGAATAAAAAAATCCCCCTTTTAAAGGATTCAAAATTCTCGGGAAAAGACTGAAACCTAAAAAATACAAAAAACCAAAATATTTTCCCAATATGCTAATTCAAAAAATTGGGATTTTGGGAAATTCCCGGGGAAAATAAGTAATTCAAAATCAGAAAGTTTTAGTTTGGGTGGGGCAAAAAAGGGCCCAAATAGAATAGGAGCGACAGTGAACATTAAAACCTAGGGGGAATTTAACCAATCAAACCCCGGGCGGTAGTTCAAAATACAGTAAAAATGTGAAAAAGCTGTTGGGTTTAAGCTACGGGGGGGCTCTCACCAATCAAATAGGAGCGACAGGGCCCTTTCTAACCTATAAGGAGTTTTAACCAATCGAATAGAGCAAAAGCCCTTTATTTCCTATAGAAGTTTGGCCCAAATCAAAATCCAGGCGGGACATTCAAAATACAAAAAAAAGACAAAAAAGAGCTGTTGCTGGCTCGGTGCTTGTCTCCCCCACCAAATCAGTGCGCGAATACCTCCCATTATAGTCTTGGGAGAGAGGGGCGCACTGAAATCTCGGCGCTCAGCCCGGGGCGGCATAAAGTATTAATAAAAAAATCATTTTTTTTTAAAATGTCAAAAAATTTACAAAAAAAGAGCAAAACCCTTCTTTACAATAAAGCATTAAAAAAACGGAACTGTTTGTCGCGAGACGGGTACATATGAATTGAAATAGAGAGAATCCCCGGGAAAATAAGTAATTCAAATTTTTAAAGCTTTTCTTTGGTGGCAAAACCCCAATCAGAATAAGCGACAATGCCCATTCAAACCCTAGGGAGGAGAATGGCCCAACCCCCCCCCCCCCCCCCCCCCCCCCCCAAAATAGGACCAATTCCCATTTAACCTATGGGGGAGAATGGACGAATCAGAATAGGAGCGAAAATTCCCTTCAAACCCTTTTGGAAGATTGCCAATCAAAAAACGACAATGTCCCATATCCCCCTAGGGAAAAAAATTGACCAATCATATTCAAAGGGGGAATTTCAAAATACAGAAAAAAATCAAAACGAGCTGATTGGTTAAGGGGGGGGCTCGTCACTTTAGCCAATAAGGCGATTACTTTCTCTAGATTTAGGGGGAAAGAAATTTCTGGCGCGCTCTGTGTTGGCTAAGTTAAAAGAGGGCCGTTATTTGGACCAATGGGAGAGCAAAAACCCTCCTATGGTTTTTTAATGCAACTGAAAAAAAAACTTTACAGGGGGCGAAATCAAATTAAACACTACAGAAGTTTTCCCCTTGTATAAAAAATTAATAATAATTGGGGGAAAGAAAAATAAAATTTAAATCAATTTTCTGTTTATTTTTTTAAAAAAAACATGATTTTATTGTTTTAATATTTTTTTTTCGTTTCCCCCTTATTTTTATTCTTTTTATTATCATGGGGGAAATTCTGTAGTGTTATAATTTTATTTGGGCCCTGTACTTTTATTTCAGATTGATTTAAAAACCATAGGAGCGTCCTCGCTCTCCCCTTTGGGCCCCAAAAAGGGGCCTCTTTTAACTACCAAACACAGAGCGTGCTCAGAATTTTTTTCCCATAGAACGTATAGAAAAACTCCGCTCTGATTGGTAAGCTGGAACCCCCCCCCCGGGGGTTACCAAAACAGCTCGTTTCGCATTTTTCTGTTTTTGAACTGTCCGGGGCCCTTTTAAATGATGTCAATTTTTCTCCATAGGATATAAGGGGCATTGTCCTCCTATTCTGATTGTTCAAATTTTCCTCCAAGGGATAAGGGACTTTTCGTCCTATTTTGATTACTGTTTATCGACCCAAAGAGAATAGCTTAAAAAATTTGAATTACTGTTTTCCGGATTTTCCCCTATTGCAATTCCCTATTTGCGCCCGGGTTCGGCGACAACGGGGTTTTTCGGGGGTTTTTAAATGCTTTATTTGTAAAAAGGGTTCGGGTCTTTATCTGATAATTTTGAAATTTAAAAAAAATCATTTTTTGATTAAAACTTCATGGCGCACGGGGCTGAGTCCCAGATTTCAGTGCGCCCATCTCTCCCTAGACCCATAATGGGAGAAGACCGGCATGATTGGGGGATAGCCAAGCACCCGCTAACTCAGCCTCAGCTTTTTCTGTCTTTTTACTGTATTTTTAAATTTTCCCCCGTGGGTTCTGATTGGTAATCCTTCCCCCTAGGTTTTTAAAAGGTTCACTGTCGCTCTATTGATTGCTGGTTTATGCCCACCCAAAGAAATAGGTTTTCAGAATTTGAAATTTCTGTATTTCCGCAATTTACAATATCATAATTTTTGATATTGCGGTTCTTGATTTTGGAAAGTTTTTTTTTTTTTTATTATGTTTTTTTTTTAGTTTTAGCTCTTTTTTGACATGTTTTCCGCCTTTATAAAGGCGTTTTTTTTCGGAAAAATACTCTGCGCACAGTTGACGCCGGATTTCTGTGCGAAGATACCGCTTCCCCCGCATGTTCCCATCCTCTTCACTTTGCCTTGTCGGGGATTTTTGACCAAAAAAAACCCCTGGGTTCCTGTTGGGGGCCTGCCGAAAGCGCCACGCGCCCCCTTTGCCCCAAACCCTCCGGGCCTCGATTTTCGGCGGCCGCTTTCCCCCCGGGGGCTACCCCGGCCCCAACCGCCCCCCACTGTCCCCCCTTCATGCGGGGCCAGCTGAAAATGGGGAACCCTGCGCCCCAACACTGATCCCAAAATCCGACACGGGTTCGGCCCCGGGGGGGCGAGTATTTAACCCCGAAAACAGGGAAAAAGCCCCCTTCATACAAGTGCCCTTAAAGTTTGCTTTTTTTGAAAAAAAACTGTCTTTTCATTCAAAAATAAAGGAAATTTCTAAATGACCCCAAACTATATTAGAAAATTGTATGATTTCCTATTATATACATAATAAATGAAAACAATATAAAGTAGTCAACCCCTTTGTAGCCTATTAAAAGAATGGGGAGGTCCATGGATATCGGTGCCTTTCCATCCAAAAAATATCAGCCCCAAAACTGCCCGAAGCATTTCCATCACATATGGGGGCCACTTCGATGTTAACCCCCTTTCCCCGTACCTTTTGTGCTTGACTCTAGGGGGAAAAGGGGATGAGTTGTGAAGGTTTGTATGGGCAAAAACCCCACTGATGACAAACACAAACGATATTTAGGACTCTTCCCGGGGAACCCCATTAAACACTGGAAAAAATAAACACAGAAACAGAAAAAAACACTTTAAACACTATACACTATATAAACACTCCCTCACACCAGCTCCCATTAACCATTTTATTTAAAAACAAAATTTATCCCTCTCTCCATGAATCCACATAGTCCAAAACAGAAGCCTAAAAAGAAAAAGGAAACAAATCCAGGATGATGGGGCATCACCCAGCTTTTCTGCATGCTGGATAACCTATCTAGCGCCCAGGAAAGCTCGGTGACATCACCCACACAAAAAAAAGCTAGGTGTCTGCTTAAGGTGGGGGCTGCCAGGTTTCCTGGAAACTGCACAGCATCCTCCCCATACTCCAAAACCCCCCTCTTGCAACTCCCCCTTTTACCTCACCACCCTTACTCTAAATACCCCTTCAATACACCCCCATTCTCACTCACAACCCCCACACTGAACACTGTCTCACACTGTAACCCACCTCTCCCACTATACCCGATCCCACTATAACACCCCTCTCCCACTATCCTCTCCCACTATACCCCCTCTCCCACTATACCCCATTCCACTATACCCCCCACTATCCACCCTCTCTGACTATATCCCCCTCTCCCACTATAACCCCCTCTTTCACTATACCTCCTCCCACTATAACACCCCTCTCCCACTATAACTCCCCTCCCACTATACCCACCTCTCTGACTATAGCCCCCTCTCCCACTATAACCCCTCTCTCAAACCCACTTCCCCCAGCTTTAATTCCCCCCACTCCACACATGCACAATAAAACACTCACCTGTCCTCGTGACAATGGCAGTCTTCTGTCTTCAAAACTTAGGGCTCTGCTAGGGTGAGTGTCAGGACTTAAACTCCACGACTCCTGCATGCTCCCTAAACTGTGGCTGCCCGCATTTGGTAGCGTCAGTTTGGCTTTGGCTTTCTTCTGGACTATGCTTCCTGCCTGCTCCTCAAGTATCGAAACCGCTCACATGTGTATAAGTAGGTAACCTAGTAGTTGCAACCTAAGACTTCAAACCAGCTCTTGATCCCAACATTGATGGACCAGAAGCTCCATTCACTCTTCCCAGCATACACTGGATGTTCATGTGACAGGAAGCTGTCAGATGTAGCAGACATGTTAGGAGAGATGTATTGTAACCTCTCCTAGCGTCTCTCCATAGTCTTCTGTCACCAATGTACAACCACTCTTGTGTCCCTCTCACTTCCCACCAGCGCCGGAAGGAAGGAGGGGGTGGAGGTAATCCACTCTGGTCCCTGCTGTAAAATACAGCCGTTTCAGCTCCCGTCATCCTGGCCCTGATAGCAGCTATGTCTCAGTGTCTGTTGCAGTACCTTTTTTCATGGTAGTGCTGTGTTAATTTAGGTACTTCTAGGATAATGTTTATACATTGAGCTCAGTAATAAAGCAGCTCCTTCAATGGATGGCAGCAGGAAGCCAATGTATTATCTTTATCTTTCTGTCTACATCACATTCAAAATTTGATATGTCATAAAGATTAAGGGTGACATATCAGAAAAGAGGCGACCCCACGGCAGTTTAACGGAGCTTAAAATGAGTGTATAGCGCGCCTGAATTAATGAAACTGGCAAAAGTCTGGCGTCTGGTATACCTTGAACAGAATAATTGATGCACCTAATCTAGGAGCATAGCATATCATTTCTAGCATATTTGATGCAACTACTTTAGGCGCATTCAAATGTGTCATGCCTGGCGTATAATGTGCCTAGATTGGTGAACTACAGTTCATTTAGATGGAGAATAGGAGATCCAACAGTTTTGTGGTGCAAAATACAAAAAAAATGGTGCAGCCCTAATGGGATATGTTGCCCTAAATGTTTTGTATTTTAATTAAACTCATGGATGATATTGTGTCTCAAAGCTCTTTGGATCATTGAAATAGATCTTAAACACCTGTGCTACCGTGTTTCCCCAAAAGTAAGACAGCGTCTTACATTCTTTTTACCCCCAAAAGTCCCACTATGTCTTACTTTCGGGGTATGTCTTATTTTGGCAGGTATATGGCCCATACGCAGGTATAGGGCAGGCTGTAGGCAGGGTATAGGGCCTGCTGTATGCAGGTATAGGGCAGGTATAGGCAGCTGTAGGCAGGTATAGGCAGCTGTAGGCAGGTATAGGGCCGGCTGTAGGCTGGTATAGGCAGCTGTAGGCAGGTATAGGCAGCTGTAAGCAGGTATAGGGCAGGTATAGGCAGCTGTAGGCAGTTATAGGCAGGTTTAGGGCAGATATTGGCAGGCTGTAGGCAATAATATCAAAATAAAAAAACAAACAATCACTTACCTGAATCCACGCTGCTCCGTCTCCCGCGGTCTCCGCTTGCTCTATCCTCTTCTCGGCACAGGCGGGTGACATCATCAGGCCGCGCACGCAGCGTGATGACAAACGCTGCCTGTGCCGGGAGCTCGGACAGCCGCTAGTCTGCAGTCGCCCGGAGGCCACTGCGGAGCACGGAGCGCTCGTCTGTGCCCCGCAGTGGTATCCTTCACTTATATGCGCTCCGGAGGAGTCGCATTATAGGTGAAGGAATCGCGGACAGTGCCGGGCCAGCGCAGTGCCGGACACTGTGCGCTCACTCGGCCTTCGTTATATGCACTCCCTGAGGAGCCGCATATAGCTGAAGCGTCCCTGTCAGCGCCCGGGCCATCGCAGCGCCAGAGCGCAGACAACGTAATTTACTAAGTCTTACTTTTGGGGTACGTCTTACATTAGTCGACGTCCCTAAACTCCCTGCTACGTCTTACTATCGGGGATGTCTTACTATCGGGGAAACACGGTACATAGCTTGCCTCATGTTCCAATTTAAAGAAAACCTACTGAAGAAGGACATTCCTCATTATTAAGCAGCTGCAGGTTTCTAGCAATATTGAAGAAAAAGGATCTTTTTGCTGTCAAAAACCTTACAAGTGCATGCCTTGGGAAGGGTATAAAAATTAAATTACATGTAACCTTAAGCATGATCATCATACTGTCAAACTGTTAGTGGCGGATTCTAAGCACATATGGGTTTGTGCCAATAAAGGCAGAATGAGAAAGGTTTCTGCCAAAGTCATCAAATTCGAGAACAGCTTCCCAAAAACCATTGCAAAGCAGCAAACATGTATTGTGTTCTGGTCCCTGGGTGCCTGAAACTCATGGTGTAGGATCCCCCCAAAGACTCCAGTTTTCCATAAACCTACTATCCAGCCACCTCCAACTAGTGCTCAGGAGTAGAAATGGTTGCAGTGGGCAACACATACAAGAAAACTTATTGTGAAACAGTCTTGTTTACTGATGAGTGCAGTGCAACCCTAGATGTTCCAGATGTAAGGTGTGGATTTTTATTTTATGGTATGGGCACCATGTCCATATAAAATCATAGGGGCAGAGTCATTTTTTGGACTGGAATCATGGGGAGAGAGCTGGCAGGCCCCTTTAGGGTCCCTGAAAGTGTGAAAAAAAGTTAAAAATATACAGCATTTTGGCGTACAAAAAGAAAAACCCCTCCCTTTCCGTAGCAAAAATCTTCTGCATGACAATTTAACCCATCTCGTACGCAAAGAAGATTTTGAGGTAATACCCTTTCCCAATCAAAAAAAATTTTATTTATATATTTTAAAATGTAGTCTATACTTGCATGGCCCATATTCCTTGATTCACACTTCCAGTATCATTTGTCCCTGCTCCAATATTCTCATGTTGTCATTACAGAAGTTGGTGATTAGGTTGGGTTGGACGATTGCAGCTGCAGGGTGGGAGTGTGCCAAGCAGGCAAGAAGTGTACAGAAAACACTCACAAGAAATGGTTCACAAGGAATTGCCGTGGTTTGCAGAAGCTACCATACAGGAGATGCACACATCTTTTAGGAAGACCATGGACGACATGTATGAATCTCGCCAGTCGGGGGGACCTTTCGCCGGTTTTCGGGAAAATTTGCGCCTGTTTTTTGTAGCACTGGCCCGGGTCATACTACTATGTAAAAATCCGCCGCCTCCCGTGTTTGGGGCGCAGTGCAGGACTTAGGGCAGTGCGGGGCTGCGCCCATGATTTGCCGCCGAGGGAGTGCCTCTTTCATAAAGTAAAAATCCCCAAACCCCACCGTGGTGGGGCGCAGTGGGGGAATGGGCGCAGTGCGGGTAGCCCCAAATTGCCTGAGGAGGTGGCCCCATAATGCGGGGAAAAGCCGCCCCTCCTCGCCCGGTATGGGGCCAGTGGGGACTTAAAGGGGCTGTGGGGGACCGGCCAAAAATGTGTTTTGAATTTGAGACATTTCACATGTCGTGCGGAGTATGAAAAAAAAAATCCCTTTATAAAGGCGGGGAAAAAAATATCAGAAAAAGAGCTGAAACCTCAAAAGTAAAAAAATAATAAAAAAAACAATCATTTCCAAAAAAATTGAACGGGCCATATCAAGAATTAGGATATTGGGAAAAAAGCGGGAAATACAGTTTTCAAATTCGAAAGTATTTCATTGGGCGGCAGAAACGGCAATAAATAGGACGACAGTGAACCCTTTAAACCTATGGAAATATTGACCCAAACAGAATCAAAGGCAGGGGGCAGTTCAATAACAGTAGAAATGCTGAAAAGAGTGATTGGTGGTAGCAAGGGGTTGGTATCTGGAATCAAAAAGGAGGGAAAGGGGAAAAGCTAGGAGAAGTTTGAACAAACAAATCAAAGCGGGACAGTTCAAAATACGTAAAAAGCTTTAAAAGAGTGATTTGGGTTTAGCTGCGGGGGTTGGCTATCCAGCCAATAGAGCGCGAGTATTCTTCCCCTTGTGTCTATGGGGAGATCGGGCCTGAAATTTGGCTCTCAGCGCCGGCGGCATGGGTATGATTAAAAAAATCATTTTTATTAGTTGTAAAATATTCTTGGAAAAAGAGCTCAAACCTTCTATAAACATAAATCAATTAAATCCCGAACAACGCATTTGTCGCCGAGACCGGCGCTACATAGGGAATCGCAATATAGAGAATTGCCGGGAAATACAGTAATTCAAATTGGCTAAGCTCTTCTGATTGGTCGGCATAAACCAGCCAATCAGAATAGGAGCGACAAAGACCCATTATATCCTATGGAGACGAATCAAAATCAAAGGACAGTTCAAAAGACAGTAAAAATACAGAAAAGAGCTGATTGGCTGAGCTAGCGGGGGCTTGGCTATCCCAGCCAATCAGAGCGCGAGCTACTTCTCCCATTGTAGTCTATGGAGAGATCGGCGCAATGCAATCTCGGTGCTCAGCGCCGTATGGCATGGAGTATGAATAAAAAACTAATTGTGTAAAATATGTGTAAAACATTATAAGATAAATCGCTGAAACCTTCTCTAAAAATAAAGCAGTTAAATCCCTAACAACGCGTTTGTCGCCGAGACCGGCGCTACATAGGGAATTGCAATATAGAGAATTGCTGGGAAATACAGTAATTCAAATTGGCTAAGCTCTTCTGATTGGTCAGAATAGGAGCGACAGTGGCCCATTCTAACCTATGGAGGAGATTTGACCAATCAGAAATTCAAGGCGAAGGGACATTCTAAACTACAGTAAATATGCCAAAAAAGAGCGGGAATTTTTAAGTAAGCGAAAGGTGAGGTGCGGGGGCTCGTCCAGCTTAGCCAATCAGAGCGCGAGCTACTTTCTCATAGAGTTCTATGGGGAAAAGAACTTCAGAGCGAGCTCTGTGATTGGCTAAGTTAAAAGAGGCGCAGTTATTTGGACCAATGGGAGAGCGAGCGACGCTCCTATGGGTTTTCTAATGCAATCTGAAATAAAACTGTACATGGCCGAAATCAAATGATAAGACTACAGAAGTTGTCCCGATGTGTATATAAAATGAATAATAATATGGGTGTAAAGAAAATAAAAATATAAATTCACTAAAATCATTTGTATTTCTTTATTTTTGTTACACCAATACTATTGATCCTTGGCTAACGAAAATAAAGAAATAAACATGAGCGCGGCGCGTCCCACCCCGGTACGCCTACAGCACGCCCCCACCGCGCCCATTGCCCGCCCCTTCACGTGAGGCGCAGCTGAAAGTGGCGAACGCTGCGCCTAACACCACATCCCTGCGTCCGACAGGGGGATTCGGGTCGGGAGGCACAGGTTACGCCAAAAAACAGGCGAAAAGCCCGATCATACATGTCGCCCCATGTCTTTTATGTGCTTCACCTGTACTTTCCACAAAACTGCAGCATTCTCTTGGCTCATATGGCACGTGTGAACCGCGTCTAAGGATAAACGGAAACACAGTTAAAAACCTTGATTAATATAGCTTGTTCATGTTTCTACATCATTAAATAATGGCAGAACAACATTTCAATATTATGGAGCAGATTTTCTAGTCAGTTTTTCACCAATATCATAATGTTAGTGTTTTCTGCAATGATTTTTGGAACAAGGCAGTGAATTAATCTTAATGCAGTAATCACCTCATTAATTAGCTCGTAATACAGCCCATCTGTGGGAGATGGAACAATCTATTCTGTGCTGTAGAGATCGGCATTCAAAATATGTTAGCTTGCTGCATACACACAGGTTAGCGTGCTGTTCATACGCTCATTGTATCCAGGATCTTTGTCACATTTCTTAAGCTGTGCATGCAAAATCAAATAATCCTGTCAGCCCATCAAGTGTTAAATGAGTTAGGAACAGTCTCCAAAAACAAACACAACCATTCGCTGCTTCCCATAAATTAATGTTTATTCATGACATTGTATCAAAGCATTGACAATGTATACTTGGTGTGCCTCCCAGTCTGTTTACCCCAGTTCCCATTCGATATTAAACCCCCCCAGTCTTCCGCTTCCAGGACGTTTTTTTTTCGTTTCTTTTAAAACATTTAAATTTTCGTTTTTTTCCAGCAATCCACCCCCAGACCAGGATGCAGGGGCGTGGTTTCAGATGGTAATACTGAAAATGGAAACAGAAGAAAAAAGAAAAGAAACAAATTAAGAATAATAATACATAAAGGAAAAAGTGCAAATGAAAATAATAACTTGGTATTTGGAAAGGCAAATCAATTTCTAGATACAAATTATACATTGCTGAAGTTATCATTACTCAATTATCATGCCTAAGCTATGATTACCAGCTTGCAGTTTGTCACTGTGATAATCTATGCACTTCTGTCCTCTTCACAATACAATAGGTTCTTAAAGTTTGGTGCGTCACAACCATCCTCATTAGACTGACTCAAAGCACTGGCACGCTTAATCACTTCATTACACTGAGAAATACAATGCCCCAATTTCAGCGTGACACTTTTTGTGATCTTTTTCCTTTTTTATTATTGCAGAATGCTGCTGTGTGTCTTTTTTTCTTAACATGTGGTTATATAAAAAGAGTTTTAATAACATTTCTTCTGCAGCTCTAGGTGCTGAATCCCACAAAAATCGCCATTATGCATTATTCAGTATTGTGCTTGCAAATTAGTGACCCTTTCATCAAAAATAAATTTAGTAATGTTGTTGTACTAGGTTTGTTGGGAGAAACTATCAATGCTGGCCTGTATAGACGCACATCAAATCCCTTCAGCTCTGTACTATGGAGTCATATGAGAGGACTCTTGCTACAGTGATGTGCTTTACAACCAGAAACAGGTGTGATCAGAGGTTGTATAAACAGTCGCGTCTCATTATTATGACCACTTCCAACTGTTGACATCAGTGCATAGATCATGAAGGAAGTCACGTGTGGTGAGCTGGCTTGGTGGGTATATAAGGTGTGCAATATGCTGTCTGCACACATATTCCTCGTTGCTGTCATATGTAAAAGGGGTGATTTATCAGAAATGCAAAAAAGAGTCGAATACTGGCTTTCAGTATTTCTGGAACAGGTTGTGAACTGTTTATGTGCTGCTATGGTAAAAGTGTATCGCGTGACAAATGGCTTCATGACAATTAAGCAATATGGAAAATGCAGAGCACCATGTGCCATTGATGTGAGAGGTATGCAGGTGCGCAAGGGTGGACCGGCACACTACAGTGGATTAGCTCAACACCAAAATAAAGCAGGGGCTACCAGGCATGTGTCTGTGCAGAGCAGTGAACCATAGTGAATATGGGGCTCTGAAGTAGATACATGATCACTGCACCTCTGCTTCAATTTTGAAGGCAATATCAGAATTGGACCTCCACTGTTTGGCAAAAGGTTAGTTTCTCTAACATTTTATGTGCTATTGAAGGTGGACATTGGCATGTCAGATGAGGAACATCAGAGAACAAACACCCTGAAACCATCCTGGAACAACACAAGCTGGTGGTGGCAGCATTATGGTCTGGGGAAAGTTTTCGTGGCATTCTTTGGTCCCAATCATCAATGTTAAATACACTCTAAATTGGTTTGTATAAGAATCCATCCTTACAGATCACATACAGCACAGACAGCATGGCTTCAGCTACCTGAGACAACCTACCAGGACCTTACTGAGTTACTCCCAGCCTGTCTAACTTCTGTCCGTGCTGCACGCGGTGGTTACTTTGAATATTAGCTGGTGATCATAATAACGTGACTCTACAGTGTAGTTCTTATTGCAATAAGAGACTGCTACTCATGCCTATTATGTGATCAGGCACTACTCATGTGAATAGCTTTGTCCGATTGCTTCTGCAGCGTTCCACAGTGGAGCATAGGAGAGAAGCAGCGTTGTATCTCTGGTCATGTGTCGGTGGTTTCCTTTACCAATCCTCCCTTACTCCCAGGGCTGGCAATGTGATGACAGAATCTGCACTATGAGTTTGGTTTCACCATGGGACACACTATGGCACTTTTCTTCCTTAATGGTGGTTAATGAGTCCTTGGTGTTCAATGCAGAAAGAGGAAAGGAGACAAAGGGTGAAGGTGATGGCAGACTTTACTCTTGGCATTTTAACTTAAGATCCAAAGCAAATAGTTACACCCTCCACATTTTACATCTGGAGGTGCAATTACTTTCACAGCCACCCTTAGTCTTTGTTCAAATACTTTAGATGCCCAATGCAGGAGTGGACTTCCTACCTCCTATGCTGTGACTAATTTTGTCTTAGCCTCGCCACTTTGAAAATGGCATGAATAATGATGCATGAAGTGTGACACTTTTTGGCGCAAGAGCTACATTAATGTGTCTTATGATACGAATTGACATAGGTGTGCCCCTTGAAGAGTGAGGCAGACAAAAGTGTTGGTCTTGTCAGACAGATTCATTCTTTTTTGGCACAAATGCTTTAGGAATATGTTGAATATGGTGCATGCCATTATTTTTGTTATAACCAATGTCAGAAAACTGATGCCAGACAACTTTCTTGATTGGGGTCTATGGGTATTGGATCTGACCTGAAGCTAGCTGGTCCAGTCAATTTGTGTGAGGCCCTGGGAAGCTTTTACTCATAAACACTCCAAATAGCTGTGAATTTTAACACTTAATGGAACATATAAGATGTACACAAAATCAAACATGCAGAGGTACAGTATGGACCCTTGGGGTATGTTTACACGGCTTATTTTGGGCCGCATTTCACCACATATTTTGCAGCATAGTGCGCTTAATGGGGAAATGTGCCCTGCAATCATGGTAATCCATAGCTCTCATAGAGAACTATGGATTACGCCTTCTCTCCCCACTCGTACAATATGATGGTATTGTACATGCGGGGAGATAAGTGATATGTCAATTATTTGCAGCGAATACACGGCCCGGGTAATGCATATCTATGGGGCCGGCGGGCTTCCGCTCTCCGTCTCGCGAGAGTAGGCGCGAAGCAGCACAAGCTCCCAAAACACACAATGTACTGTGGCCGCAATACATCGTGTTAACATACCCTTAGACTTTAAAGTGTGAGGCATCATGGTGCCCTACAACTTAGGAATCTTCATACAGTCATGTAATTAAACACCATAAAATGTGCTGGTCTTTCAATAGTGCAGCTTTCTGATTTCACAAGTAATCACAATACCCAATCTAAGTATACGAAATAGCTACACAAAGGAGTAGTTTTTCAAGCAGAAAAATAAAAATATATAAAGTGATTAACTATAAAGAACTAGAAATGTCACAAAATGACTTATACCGTGTCTTTCAATACATTAACATATCATTTATTATCCTAAATTCTGCTTAGTGTCGCCTCATTAACGAGCTTTATTAAAGCAGAGTGTGAGAAGGAACCGCCGCTATTTTTATCACATTTAACACTGTTTTGTGTGTGGCTCTTAATTACTTTTTCTGGATTGTTTCTTATAGTATAGTCATCCATATGAACATTGCTTAATTACAGAAAGAAATTACAGTCCTGGAAAAATTTGGACTCACTGATCATTTGCTATGAACTGCCTTAAGATCCAGCAGTATCTGTAGAGAACAGTCTTTATGTATTTTCTGGGGCAGACAATTCTAACGTAAATGTTAGCTGTACCTTTGCCGAAACCACTATTTCTTCCTTAATATCCTCCTTTTCTTTCAGCCTATCATGTCCCTGAGATTGTCTTGTAGATTCTCAAAGTCATAATCTATCTGACAAGACTGGGTCACAAAGAATAAGAAATGTCCCAATTTTAACCTTTAAAGGGGTATTTCCATCTGCATAAATAGGAGTGTAAAATTTTTTAAGGAATGGTTTAAAGGGAACCAAAAAGAGGGCAGCCTTCTCCATTTATTTCGTTGGGAGTTCTAAGAACATCAGTTAAAATTTTTCCTTTTTCCCCCAGATAAAAATTCCCCCTTTAAACCCAAAAACAAGTAGGAAATTCCTGGGGCAGCCCCCGGGTTTATTAAAAATTTTTGACGTTTATCGGGTACAGGGGCTGTAAATTTAAATGTTTTTCAAAGAAAAAAAAATAATGAATTGATCATGCTAGTGCTGACTAAGCAATGGCCGGGATCATTGTGGGAAAAAAGGCCCTGCCAGGGGAAACTCAAAAAAATCAGAATGAAACGGCTAAATGAAAAACCAAAAAAAAAAACAGCAGAAGAAAGAAAGGAAACTGAGAAGGGGGAAACGGGAAAAAACATTTTACTATGAAAAACCAGGTGTAACGGTCTGGGGAAAGTGGACCCCCTCAGGGCCCAAACCCCCCAAGCGGGGTTTTAACCCCCCCGGGGCCCCAGGGGAACCCGGAATCTAAGTACCCCGGGTTTTCACCAAAAGGCCCGCCGCAAAGCGGGTTGGCCCTTTGCTGCGGAAATTTGCTACCAGGGGTCCTCCCCCTGACTAAATTTTGCTCGGGGGGTGGCGGTGAGGTTTGCGGGGGTTACAGAATTTTGGAAAAAAAGGCTCGTAGTCGGGGCAGGTAGAAGGTCCAGGACAGGCGGAAAGGTTTGGGGTCAAGGGATGGAGGCAGAAGGAAAGGGGGAAACACAGAAGACAACAAAAATTTTGGGAATGCTTCCTCTCAAGGCACAGGGCACTATTTTATTCGGCAAGGTATTTTGGGGAAAGGGGGAGGACTTAAATAGGATCAGTGCCCCAAAGGAAAAACCCAAACTTGGCGGGGCCTTTTCCCTTTAAAACCTGACTGCAATACCCATAAAGGTGGTCCCTGGGGGCATCCTCTGGCTCCCATTACCTTTTTTCCCCCCCAAAAAACCCCTTCCAAATCGACCCCGAAAAAAAAATCATCTCCCCCCAACAGTTTTCATGGTGAAAAACCCTTGACAGAAAAAAACATTAAATTGGGGCAAACTCGGGGAGATGGGGGAAAACCCCAGGGGCCCTGAGAAACCCATTCGTTTTTGACGGGGTTTTGCAGGGAGATGTAGAATGAATTGGGGTGCGCAATTTGTTGGGGGGGGAGCCGGGTTTTTTGGGGCCCCCAGGGTTTTAAAGTTCCCGAAATTAAGAGGCCTAAGAACCGGGGGGCCAAAACTTGTAGCTAGGAATTTTTAAACGGGGCTAACCCGGCCGTAGCCTACCTTTCCCCCCGGAAAAAAAGGAAGGAGGGGGGCTTTTTTTCTTTTCTGCTTTAACTGTCATACGAGGAGGGCCCCCCAAACAGAGATCAGTTTTCCTCCCATAGGGAATAGGTCACGGACCAGATTGTCCCCCGCGAAGGCATCAGAGGAGCAGGGGGCCCCGCAAGGGGGGGGGAGGGGGTTTCCGGGCCAAAGACAATGAAAAAAGGGTTTAGGGCCCCCCAAATCGGTTCCCAGGGGAAAAAAAAAGAAAATTCTGCCCATGGCAACCCGACTGGGCCAAAACATCTTGTCTTGGGGGGAAAACAAAATGGCGTGAAGGGTCCCAAGACCTGGGTTTACTCTTTTTCCCCCGCCAAAGGATTGCCGGTGGTAAAACAGAAGAGAAGTCCCGATCAATTTGTAAAAACTGAGCAGAGACCTCCCCAAAAAACCGAGGACAAATTGAACTCCCGGTCAGAAAAAATGTGTTGGGGAAAGTCCATTTTTGTTTTGAAGATATGCTTAAAAAAAATATTGGAAGTGGGGAGAGACGGTAGACCGGGCAGGGGAAAAAATGCGCATTTTGGGAAAGGGAAACGGTCGGGGACTCCCCAAAAAACGTTATAACCGTCAGAGGGAGGCAGATCGGTGATGAAGTCCTTGGTGATTTGGACCCAGGGACTGCTAGGAGCCGGCAGAGGCTGTAGCAAACCTGCAGGTTTGAGGCGCAGTGATTTGTTGCGAGCACAAGTGGTACTCCTTCACATCTTTAGTGAGATCGGGCCACCATTTGAATCGAGGATCAAAGAAAAGACTTCCACACCCCTGGATGCCCGCAATAGGGAGCGGGGCCCCCTTTTCAGAATTCCTTGCGGGGCGCAGGGCGCACATACATCTTGCCTGGAGGAGCACGTTGGAGGGTTATGGAGCTGCAGATATCAGACTTTGGGGGTACAATGTGCCAAGGGAGGGGCCCTCTTCACCGATTATTCGAACCCCACGGAAAGGGCTCGGCCCTTTAATATTTTTTTTGCCGGTGGGAAAGTGTATGAAAAAAATTGAACCGGGAGAAAAAAACAAAGACCACTGGTTGGTGGATTGGACGTTGGCGGTCGAAGGTAAAGAAGATTTTGTGGTCAGTAAAAATGTTTCCCGGATCCCCGAGCCCCCTGGGGGTGGACCATCCTTAGGGCAATTTTGTGGCCAGCAGTTCACGTCCCCGATGGTATAGCCCTTTCACGGGTGAAAATGTTTTAAAGAGAAAAACCCCGCAGATCCGGGTCTTGCGCTTGGGGCCCTTTTTTGATTTGAGGACCGCTCCTGCCCCACGGGGGGAGGCATCGACTTCTAAAAAAAAAAAGGGGCTCTGGTTTTTCGGGCCGGGACAACACAGGGCAGAGGCGAAGGTTTCTTTCAAGTTGGAAAGACTTCTTCAGCAGGGGGCCCCTCTTTGGGTTGCCCTGTCCTGGTGAGAGCACAAAATTGGTGCCACCAAAGTTAAAAAGGGGGATGAATTGCCTGTAGAGTTGGCAAATCCCCGAAACTTGTTGGCCCGGAGGCCGACAGGTCGTGGCCTTTTGGCAAAAATGGGGGAAACAATTTTGTGGGGCCCATTTGGGAAGACCCTTGTCTGAGAAAAATATATCCAAAAAAAAAGGGGGGCGGGTTTTTGATGGAAATTGGCATTTCTCCAGCTTGGCTTTAGAGGGGATTCTAACAAAGGGGGTTTCAGGCCCCCTTGGCTCACATGCAAATGGCGTGGGGCCTCCAGATTGGGCCGGGGGAAAAACCGAATTAAATCTAGGTAGACGACTACCAGGTTTTTACAGGGATCCCGGAAAATGCCCATTGACAAACTTCTAAAAAAACCCCCGGGAAAGCGTTCCCTTTTGGCCCGAAGGGCATCACCAAATACCCGAAGTGCCCCCCCGATTTTTTGGAAGGCCCCGTCTTCCAGTCGTCAACTTTGCGGAGGGAAACCCCAATGAGGTTAAAAGCCCCCCAAAAAGTGCCAACTTGGAAAAAACAATTTCGCTCCCCTAAAGACGGTCAAAGAGCTAAGTGACCCGGGGCCCAATGGTTTAAGGGTTTTTAATGGTGATTTTTTTGGAAAATGGGGTTAGTCGAGGGCCACGGTCGCGGGGGATCCTTCCTTCTTCTTACAAAAAAGGGAAACCGGACCCGTAGGAGAAGACTTGCCGGGGGGAAGTTTTCTGTAGGTTTTTTTTTAAATTTTTGGCTAAAAGGGTTTGTTCAGGTACGGAGAGTGGGTAGCCCAAATACCCCGAGGGGGCCCTTGCGTCCCGGGGTTTTTGGGGAAGATCTATTGGGGCAGTCGTTAGGGAAAAAGGGGGGGGGGGGAAAAAAAAAGAGTCTCTGCTTGTTTTCGGGAAAAGACATTTTGGGAAAAATTCTTGGTTGGTTTCCCCGGGCAAAACCCGGGGGAAGAGATTTGGGGAGAGGAGATTTGTGGAGGAAGGGGGGCCCCGGGGCCAAGAGGGGGCAAAATAGACAGGATCTGGCAGTCTTGCCCCCAAATTGAAAAAAATTCGCCCGTCTTCCAGGTCGACCCTTTAGGACCCGTAAACGCTGCAGCCAGGAACCCCCCAGGGGGGACGCCGAAAAAAGGAAGGAACCCGGGGTTTTAATAAAAAAGGGAATTTGCCGATCCTCTCCTTATGCAAACCCCCTCTTGAAGGCCCAAAACGGTTCAGTCCTGAAATGGGAAAAGAGTGCTAAAAAAAGTTCACTACTCAGGGGTTGGAATTTGGGCCCAAGGGTTGGTCTAGGCGGGACCCCCCGAGAAAACGTTTACTTGGCCACTAGTGTTGACCCCTTTTTTTATCGAAAAAGGGTTAAAATCGGGCAAGGTTTTTATGGTGATCGAAATTTTCGGGATCTTGCGAAAAATTTAATTTTTAAAAATCTGTGAATTCTTTTTAAATCCCCCGCCATTTTCGGCCCCTTCCCTGTAATTTTGGCGGCCAGCAAATCAGATTACAGACAAGAGAGCAGGGTGAGATGTGTGTCGACGTCATGACTGTGGGATGTGTATGGTTGCGATTGGCTGGAAAAAAACAACATGACCCTCGTATTACATAAACAGCATTTCTGTTCACTTAGTGGTCTCTCAGAGTCCTCATAGGAAAGGACGTGCGCTCTGCCTTTGGCCAAACAGCTCAGCGAAATAGTCTCTTTCTGCACCAGAGAAACCTCTACTATAGCTGTGATCCTTCTCAAATTTTGTTAGAATCGAGATTTGAAGATTTTATGTAGTTAGCTAGAGAATTTTAAAGACAGCATCTACCGCTGTAAATTCACGGTGGTGGGAGCGTGGGGGGTGGGGAAGTGGCCCGCGAGCGGAACACAGACAAGCTCTATCTATAAGAACACAGATAAAGTCACCAAGACTAATTGTAGACAATGCACTGCAATATCTTTATTATTAACAGTTTTGCTATTGAAATATTTCCTGGATAATGGTGGCAGCCTGAACTTTATATTGGATACACATCATTTCCTAGTAACAGCAGGGTCTCTTTGCAAAACGCCACTTTTATTATATCAGTATACATTTCTGATAGGTGTTCACTTTTCAAATTTTAACCCATTCCACCCTGTGTTTGATATATCCACCTTGCAGTTAAATTAACAATGTGCAAGCAATCCTTGTGTCAGCACATGGTATTTTGTTGCCAAAAAATACCTGTCTATCATACGAAAACATAACAGATGAGTGTTTTTTGAAATTGCGCACGCCGAGCTTTGTTCATTGGAACGCAGTCATCCACGAAACAATCTTACAAACAGCAATTCTATAGTCACCACAGTGTGAAATGAAAGGTGCAAAAAATACCGGAATAAATAACGAAAACATAACAGATACGTGTTTTGTTGACTTTTGCGCACCCAGCATTTTTCATTGACGCAGCATTCCACGTAAATCTTAAAACAGACAATTCTATTGTCACCACAGGGTGAATGAAAGGTGCAAAAAATACGATGTTAAATCATACGAAAACATAACAGATACATGTTTTTTTTAACTTTGCGCACCCATCATTGTTCCATGACGCAGCATCCACTAAATCTTTAAAACACAATTCTATAGTCACCACAGGTGCGAATTGAAAGTTCAAAAATTACCGTGCTAAATATACTAAAACATAACATATACGTGTTTTTGACGTTTTGCGCACCCATCTTTGTTCATTGATGCAGCATCCACGTTAAATCTAAAACAGCATTCTATAGTCACCACAGGTGAATTGAAAGGTGCAAAAAATACCGTGTATTAATGAAAACATAACAGATACTGTTTTTTGCACTTTTTGCGCACCCACTTTGTTCGGATTGATCGAAGCATCCACGTAACAATCTTAAAACAGCAATTCTATAGTCACCACAGGTGAAGTAAAGGTGCAAAAAATACCGTGAATTATACGAAAACATTATCAATACGATGTTTTGTTTGACTTTTGCGCACCCAGCCTTGTTCATTGACGCGAGCAGTCCACGATAAATCTTAAAACAGCAATTCAATATTCACCACAGGTGAAACGGAAAGGTGCAAAAAATACAGTGTAATTATAACGAAAACATTAACAGATACGTGTTTTTTTGACTTATGCCCATCCAGATTTGTTGATAGACCCTTTGCAGTTAAATCTGAATCCCAGCAATTGTTTTGATTAGAGGGATTTGAGAATATGCTATGATTAGCCGTCTTTTTATAAGAGAACAAATCCCAAACTAATTCAATTCGCTAGACCTTCTCAAATTTTTATATTTCAGAACATGGAACGAAATGCAGTGTGGTAAGCGAGCCAAAGCTGGGGTTAGCACATGGAGGTATAGGTACAGAAGAAGGTGCACCACCCAGTGCTGGCGACAACACGCATCGGCCACGGATCTGTCAGTTTTTTGCAAGACCGTCAAGGCCTGTCATCCCGCTGGGTCAGAGCCCCATGTGAAATCTAAGTAACGAACAATCGTCGCCCATCTGTCTTTCAGTGGTTAATGCTTACCTGCATCTAGCATCTTTACCTCCTCGTCCCTCCCGAGTCCACGGAGCCACCAATGTCGTCGAGTCAGCATCATCAGCATCCCAGTCCATACATGAAGCAGCCCCAAATTCAATCTCGTGTACCCACCCACTGTGGAATAATCCATTGTCCAGAAGACCTCTTTTGATGACAAAATGCAGTTGGGGTCAGAACGGCAGTTAAAAGATCAAGAGTATGATTATACTGTCCTCTGAACGCCCAGTTACTGATGCCATCAGAGGAGGTGACAAAAGCCGGTCAAATCGGCAAAAATCCCGGCGGTTCGTCAAACGCCTTGCCTGTGCACCTAGCTAGTAGCCCGCATCTTCTGGATGCCAGAAAGTCAGACGACCAAGTCACCTGTGTTGATGAATGATGAATTGATGAACGACATTGCGGATCAATCCTGTCTTTTCCAGCAGAATTTGCTTTGCTGAGCGCTTCATCAAGAGGACGAGAGGAAGACGGAAGGGTATTGTCCCAATATGGTCCCGCCACAAAAAGGGAGAGCGGGCGGCTCACAGAAGACCGCTTGAAAAGATTCCCCAGCTCACGGTCAGCGCAAACCCCGTCTCCTCGGCTTATCGCCGTCAAAAAGGTCCAGACCCTCTCAAGCCTGTCGCTTCTTTGAGCAAAGCCTCTGATTTCACCCACGATGTCTATGTCGCCTTTGCCCGAAAACGCATAAGTAGAGCAAGAACCTTAATGTTAACCACCACCAACATGACTAGTCACATCAAGCGTATGCATGAGTTTGAAAATGGAGGGAACACTTGGCAAAAAGTCCAGAACGACGCCGGGCCTCAACCACTGTCAACAGACCACCCCTCTGTCTCCAGCCTCCTCCCTCCTCCGCCACCAACCAAGCGTTCCTCAGTCTGCCCTGTCTCACTAGAGTCATGATCTATGGGTCCACCACCGCTTCAAGCCTCTACCGTCGCCCGACGTACCCACTCACCCCAGCACTCACCAGAGACTCCATCCTACCCCTTCTCCTTCTTGCCAGTTTGACGACCTTCCGCCGTACAGCGACCAGTCTAGCATCCAGCCTTCTGTCTCACAGGTTTTGGGAGCAGAAGAACCACTTTAACCAACACCATCCCAAAGTCCAAAGCCTGAATGGTCAGCATTGGGCCAGCTTTTAGTGCCTAGGAAATGATGCCTTTCCGTCTGGATGGACATCAGATGGATCCACCATGTCATGGCCCTTGCCTGCCTCCCAATACCAATTGCAGTGAGCAGTCATTTCTTTGCCAGAAAGCCGTCCCCTCGCCCTGCCAGCCACGAGGTCATCCCTAAAAATCAAGAAGAGCGCCGTTGTCCCTGCACAGTGTCCGGAAAAGTCCCATCTCACCACCACACATGGACTAGTAAGCACGCCAAGGCCGCTAAAAACTCTGTGACACTTCCACTTGGTGAGCTGGGTGGATGTCCTTGGGGGTGGACGTGGCTCCTCAGGCTACGGCGCACGCTGTTCAAACCGCGCAGGGATGGTGCGTGCTCTTTCCCCAAGGTCCTCTGGTGGCCATCACGTGCCCAGAGACACCAGGCCGTGTTGAAATTTAATCTGCCATGAGACCGTGGCACGACACAGGTCAGAGCTGAGGACTGCATCTCTCCGCAACGAGACCCCGACGCGCTGGCTGGGTGACAAGAACCTTGTGCCAGGCAAGGTGTGTGCGATAACGGGCGAAATCTGCAGGCCGCACTTAAATCGTAGGCTGGAGCACAACCCTTGCCTGCACAGTCAAGAACCTTGACGCGTCCAGAAAATATCTAAGAAAGCTACCCGGGGTCGGGACGCGGCCTGCTGAAGAAGGCTCGAATCTGAGTTCGCACTTGCGCCGTTCGCACCCTGCTTCGTCCCGCCTGGCTGCGCGTAGCAGCGTCAGCTCGGCCTCCCAGTCAACCGTCTCATTTGTTGCCGTGGCAACACGCGGAATTCCAACCCTCCAAATGCTTCCCAGCCGATTTGTGCAAGCAGCGCAATGACATTACCAGTAAAAGTGACTCATGGCCTGACCAACAGCGGTGCGGACCTCGGGTGTTGAGCCACCAAGAGTGGAGCAGGTGAAAAGAGCACTAGCACCATCCTTGTGCCAGTTTTGAAAGAAGCCCACCAAAATGGCGTCAGTGGGACGATGCCCTTACAGCATGAGCATTGTGGTGATCTATATCTGGAACGATCGTTGTGACACTCTGAAACATCAGTCCCGCCAGCGATGGAAGGAGGATACGGACACAATGCAGACACTGGATCCCTTTCTCTACCGTCAATCCACAAAAGACCCGACAGTTTCTCAATTTTATATCGGTCTTCATTAGGCAGTCTAGTTCCGGTCCCAGAGCTAGTGCAAGGCGGCCACCTCAGCTCTCATGGTGCATCAACTGAGTATGCAAGTCAGATTGCTGTGTTGAAGCTGTGCCAGAGGAAGCGGAGAGGTATTCCTGGACACCTCGACGTCCCTGCCAGGAAATAGCGATTGTCGTGAATTTGAGCAGATGAGAAGATTATTTTGCTAGTCGCCCCTCACCCAGAGCTTGGAACTCAAGGCTCCTACTCTCACATGAGTGCTTGGATGCTCCCATTTCCCTCCAACATGATCCCTCGCATAAAGGCCATCAAATGAACAACGTTACTGGGTTCCACCCTTCTGGATCCCCGGTACAACACAAAACTCAGCACACTTTCCTTCTCCATACCCATCCAAATAGATGGAGTCAATATGCAGAAATTGATGACCTTGCTGATTGATCCCAACTGCAGACATCTGTTGCGTCTGGCTTTACGTTCTTCAATGTCTGGGTGGAAGGACCAAACGCCAAGCACCGTGGACAGCATTAAGTGGCAAATTAGCCGTAGCGGGCAGCGCGGCAGCACATGCAAGGTTGGCAGAAGCCTAATGGTGACCTCTGGCAATCTTTATTTACCACCGTCACTAACGCACCATTCAATGCAACCACAGATACAACACACAGAGACCAGCTAAGATCAAGGTAGCAACGACATCTGTGTCTCAACACCGATTAGTTTTTGTATGTGTTTCCGACCCAAAAGACCTTCTGTATCCAAAATCGGACGAATGGCCCGAGCTCGCTTCGCCGACGCCATAAGAGGTGTCTTGCCTGCCCAGCAGCCAGTCGTCTAATCTGAGCGGAATCCTTCACACAGGTGCGCGGAGATCGTCATTACAGACAAACGCATCCGGCATTCACAATAATTGTGTATCGTTTGACTATTCAACAGATGAATCAGTCATGGATCTCTGATGATGTTGTGGCCCCAATTGCCGAGGTCATCGATTAGTTGCTACTTCACATCCTCTCCAAACAGAAATGTCCACTGAAAAATTGATTTTTTTTAAAATGAACATTTTCTTACTGCCATTTTTTATTCTCAATTCCAACAGTCATTTTGCTGTTTTTTGCTGTGAGGAAGACTAAAAGACACCAAGTTTTCATGACAAAACCAATACCATTTACTCACTTCATCGTTAGAATTTTTTCACATTGACAATGGTTTTGGTCCATGTTGACCTCAACAATTTTTAACAGTGGCTGAGAAGTCCATATTTTAATAATTTTTTGGGCCATGTTTGCTGTGAGATACAGCAATAATCATGGTCCTTGAACAGAAATTTGGCCTTCTAGAGTGTGCATTTCTCCTTCACAATTTTTAAACAGTGGCTGAGAAGTCCATATTATATAATTTTTTTATGGGGTCATGTTGTAATGCTGTGAGATACAGCAATAATCATGGTCCCATTTGAACAGAAATGTGGCTTCTAAGTGCATTTCTCCTTCACAATTTTTACAGTAGGCTGAAAGTCCATATTTCTAATTTATTGGGGTCATGTTGCTGTGAGACTACAGCAATAAACAATGGTTTCCCATTGGTAACAGAAATGTGACTTTCTAAGTGGCAGTGTTCACCTTCACCAATTTTTTAACATGTGCTGAGAAGTCATATTTTTATCATTTTATGGGTCAAGTTTCTGTAGATACAGCAATAATCCTGGTCCTTTTGGAAACACAGACAAATAAATGTGCTCTAAGTGCAGTTCTTCATTCACAATTTTGAACAGTGGCCTGAGAAGATCATTTTTAATAATTTGTTCTTTGGGTCATGCAGCTATGAAATGCAGCAATACTAAGCTTACAGGTTCCTATTCTAAAAAATATTGATTCTAATGACATTAGTTCTATCAACATTTGCAAAAAAGTGGCTCATGGTTCAGTTTATTGAATTTTTTGGGACATTGTTGCTGTGACAATGGCAGCTATACTACAGGTCCTATTCTAAAAGATGTTGTTTCTAACAGACATTTGTTCTTCACAATTGTCAAAAGTGGCTCAAGGTCATGCTTTGAATTTTTTTGAAGGCATTTTTTGCTGTGACAGGCAGCTATACATCACAGGTCCTATCTAAAAAATTGTATGTACCTAACAGACTTTAGTGTTCGTTCACAATTGTCAAGAAGTGGCTCAGGGTGATGGGTGCTCATCCGAACAGGAAATAGGTAGGACCTGTTAATGGACACATATTGCCAAAATGGGACTTGTTATTTGCAATCTTTAACATAGCTATCAATCCCTTTATTGAGACAACCCATTTAATACAATTAAAAAAGAGAAACAAAGACATGGTGGGTTTTCCAACCGATTTCAAAATGTTTTCTAAACTTATTAACAGTACTAAAAAAACATGCATTACAAAATAGCTGTTTAAAAAAATTCCTCTGAATTTAACAAAGGGGTAAGGAAAATCTTTCGACCGAAGTAGTTATTCAGAAGGACATGGAGCGTATGGAGGCACGGACCCGAGAACAAAGGTTCTCAAAAATAAAAACAGATACCATATCCTTTTTCCCCTCCAACACTATGATAAAATAGAAAAAGACTGCCAAGATGAAGGGCAATCTGGGTGTAACAGGAGCGATAACCACCATATTTACAAGTGAAGCTCAATTGGTCCACACTCAAACGGTGGGGCAAAGCGCTACCCATGGGTAATGACTGTGTAACTGAGGGAAGGCTGGAGTTCTCACACTTCCGCCTATCCCGCACGACCTGCATACAGCAAGACAGTTTTCGTTGCAGCGTCATCAGGGCATTTTAACCAGCTGGTTAATAGATGACGGACGCCAGCATGGGGCTCGCTCACACCACAACACACTGGGATGCTCCGGCCCTGGGACATGCTGTGGCCCAGACAGGTAAAGTACAATGACCAGTGAAAATAAAATGGTGGTTGAAAGACTCCTTTTTCCGGCACTTTTAAATGTGGGGGTCATGCAGGTTTGGGGCTACGCTGAGGCCAGACAGAGTAAATGTCAATGTCCAGTTGAAACTACAATGTTTGTTGAAAGACTCCTTTTTCTTTTCCGGCACTTTTTTTAAATCAGGGGTTATGCAGGTTTGTGGGCTTCATGCTGTGGCCCAAGACAGTTTCTAGTCCAATGTCCAGTGAAACTAACAATGGGGGTAAGAAAGACTCCTTTATCCGGAACTTTTTAAATCTGAGGGGTTATGCTGGTTTTGGGCCTCAAGCTGTGGCCCAGGACAGTTATGTCAATGTCCAGTGTAAACTAAAATGGTGTTGAAAGACTCCTTTTTCCGCACTTTTAAATCTGGGGGGTCATGTCAGGTTTGGGGCTCATGCTGCTTTCCCTCCCAAGGTCAGATGGATATTCAATGTCCCAGTTCAAGTAAGATGATGGTTCAAATCATACGCCTTCTGGCACTTTTAATTTGTGGTGATGCAGTTTTAATGTGTGATTGCAGTGGACACAGACAGGATAGTCTAATGGTGTGTGTTTCTTTGTTTCTGATGGCTTTTTCTAACCCTAAGTGTGTTTTCCTAAGAGTAGCACGTATCCATTTGTCGACTGATTTGGGATGTTAATTCCGCATCTCCAGCCCAGTTTGAGCGTGTAAAGAACGAATGGTGTTGTGTTGCTCTCCCATAGACCTTTTAACATGGTCATCGCTACATAATCGACTGCTCACTAACGAAAAAACATTATCGCTGGATGGGTCACGACTATGACTATCGCACCGAAATGTCGATAGCCAACGTAATCGCTCAACAACTAATGGCCACCAACAGTCGCGCCTCCCATAAAGTTCCCAGCAGATCCAGAACTTCAAGAAGGGCAGCCGCTAGTAAACGAGATTCCAGCCATTCACGTTTGTGACCAGATCTGGCAGCATAGCCGGTGGAAAGGATTTTTTTCCACCTAGGGACGCCCCTCTCCCACAAGCCTAGGTGCGAACGTTTCCCGGACATTTGTGGATAGATTGGACAGCCCCTGAAGAGATGTCAGGGCTGGCCGCAGTATAGACACAAGTTCCCCTTACTCGAACGCGAAAGTGTGAAGATGAGCATCTGTCCACCTTGCCTTGGCCTCTATCCCTTAGCAGTTTGTAAAGGCATTGAGGCCAAAGAAACACCATATCCGACAAGACGGGGTATAACGACGTGCTCTGGCCCAGGTTCGAGCTCTTTACGGAGCTCCACCCGTCCTCTCTCATACACGAGAAACGGAAGTCCTATACGAGGGTTTTCCCCAGAAGGATGAGCTCACTTAGCAAAGATGGAGAGTCCCTGTTGGAGAGGATCAATTTGATCTGGGCTGGAGAGGCCTTCTTGAACGTGGCCCGCACAATGCGGCATCAATTTCCAAGCCCGAACTCCGATGCTAGTTGTGCAGAATTGCACGGCGTAGTCTCCTACAGAAGGAGTTCCCCATGCGCAAGTGCAACAGGGCTGTTTTTGACAGAAGAGCATTGGGCAGAACTCCTCGAAGACACTGCTGAACTCCTGCAGGAATGTCGCAAGAGAATCAGTTGATACTGGATCGCCTCGGTACCCACAGGGGAGTCCGCCCAGGCCAAGGCTTTCCTATCCCGGAGAGGAGACTGACACGGAAGGGCCGTACCTTGTGACCTTTCAAATGGAACTGACCTAGCCCTACGTTTCCACGTGGAATGGAGCATTGGGTGATGAAGCCCCTGCAGGCCTAAGGCGTCCCCAACAAATTTCAACGCATTGACTAAGCGGAGTTTAGGAACAGTCAGAAATCTCCGGAACAGGCTGCCACGGGAGCAGTTCACCGCAGCTGACTGCTGCTTCTGTTTGATTGGCGAAGGAGAAGCTGCAGCCTCATAGTAGACCGCTGGATAAGCGCTGCCGTTGCTGCATGAACTGCTAGATGCTGGGCCAGCAAATGGTGGTGATGTCAGAGCCACTTGGTTAGAGGCACCCTGGCGGGATCCATGGCCAATCGAACTGTAACTTCTGTGGAAGTAATCCTCTAGACCACCGCAAGTGAAGGTTGTAAGCCCAACGCCACAGAGTGGAATCTAAGTAGATCCGGTTTTCACCAGGGACCACTGCAAAGCGGGATGGACTTGCTGCGGCGGATTGCTACCAGGTCGCTGACGTGACTTGCTCGCGGTGGCGGCCAAGGTGTGCGTGGTACAGAATCGTGAAGCAGCTCGTAGTCCAGGGACAGTCATAAGGGTCAGGACAGGCGGCAATGTTTGTAGTCTAAAGGGAAAGCAAGAAGTGTCCAGACAGGCGGCATTGGTCGTAGGTCAAGGGACGGAGGCAGAAGGTACGGTACACAGTAGACCAACCAAGATATACTTGAACGCTTCCTCTCAAGACAACATGGCAACAATCGATTCGGCAAGGGGTAGTAGAAGGGACAGTGACTAATTAAATAGGATCAGCGCCAGATGAAAAACCAATCATCGGTCTCAATGTCCTTTACGCCTTACAGCAGTACCTACGCGCAGCTCACAATGGGGCGACGCGCGTGCACCAGCCTCAAACAGAGTGAGAAGGGTAAGTGCCGTTCAGAGCTGCGGGCGTGCCCGCAGCCCGGGGACGGGGCTGCGGCGTCTCCCGCAGCGGGAGATTCCGCCGGGGTGCGGATGCGCCCGCGTCCCGATACGGCCGTCGCGGGGACATCCGTAACACCAGGATGAGGAAGAGACGCAACTAGTTTTTTTATTGGAAGGCTCCTACACCCCCAATCTTCTCGCAAATCTGAAATCAGACCTGTGTTTAGCTGTTAGGCACCTCATTGGAGCAAAAGCCCTCCCCACAACTTGGTGTTCTATAGGAGACCAGGCACATTAAGCCTTGCAAAACATCTCTGTTCTCTCTTAGATTGTTTTAGGAAAATCCTGACGGCTGACACAGAATGTGGGCAAATGTATCTTCCATGATAATTTATAATTTCATTTTAAAGTTTAGTTAATTATCTACATTGTTAAAAATATGTTTTTATTGGCATTTTTATCATGTAGAATCCCAAATTCTCCATTCCATAAAACCATATCTCGACAGCCGCACAATCTCACAAACTTGCAATTAATCAAAAACTATAGAATAATTGTAAAAACAGTATGACTGGAATAAAATTCTCATAAGATATTCAAAGCATTTTGCCTTATTTTATCACTTAAGACTAAACACCCAAGTAAAATCTTTCCAATCATTTTAAGGAAAAACAAATGAAATGATGATTCATAACACAGAAGTAGTGAAAAGGTAATGCAATAAAACTATACTAAGATACAGTAAATTCAGTTGATCATATCACCTCAGAAATGCCATCCTTGTCTTCTATTGTAGTAAAAGAATCAAGAATGTTTAAAACAAGAGCATTTTCTCCTTGTTTTAGAATATTAAGTGTCCAGCAAATCATTTTCTTGTGTCCTTGTGTTTAGTTTTATATCATCTGGTGTATAGCATAGTAACAGCAAAATAACAAAGCCATTTATTCCAGAATACAACTCTTTCAGGTATGTTTGCTCTATTAATAAAGTATGGCTGTATTACTCAGATAGTGTGCCCCATGTTTGTTATTGACACAAGCAAATCGTGTAAAAAATGTGGGTTCGGGATGTCTCTCTAACCTTATCCCAGGGTCAGAACTACCACTTTGTAGCAAGACCCCCCCCCACCCCCCCGCCATATAGACCTGCTCACGGGCTACACAGCCCCAGGGGTACGTTCAACCTTGCCACAGAACACCCGGGCCCTCAGTCCCAAGCATTCAGAGACAATGACTGCGAGGTCTTAGCTCTCCTCTGCTAATTTGACAGGTAAGACTAAGGCCTTAAAGCCTTAAGTCTACCAGGCGTCGGGCCCTAGTGCTGACGTGGGCGCCGCAATGATGTCTTATCTTTGCACTGCCCACGCTGGGCTCAGAAGTTGGCCTGTTGGACGAGAGACTAATGAGGCCCAACTATAGGCTACCTACCTTTGTGGGTCCCACCTACAGCCTACCTACCTATGTGGGCCCCCCTATAGCCTATCTACATACATACCTATTTGGGGCCTACCTATAACCTATCTACCTAGCTTCCTGGGGCCCACATACAGCCTACCTTCCTATGTGGGGCCCACCTATAGCCTATCTACTTACCTATCTGGGGCTTACTTATAGCCTACTTACCTAGCTACTTGGGACCCACCTATAGCCTATCTACTTACCTATCTGGGGCTTACTTATAGCCTACTTACCTAGCTACATGGGGACCACCTATAACCTACCTGTGGCCCACCTACTGCCGACCTGGGGGCTGCCTACCTTACCGGGGCCTAACTAATGCCTACCTCGGGCCAAATTACCTATCTATAGCAAACCTTTCTACCTAGGACCAATCTACCTACCTACCTATGGCCTACCTGCCTATGGCCTACCTACCTGAGACCTATGTACTGCCTACCTACCTGGGGCCTATGTACTGACTAGCTACCTGGGGCTCAATTGCTACCTGCCTACCTACCTGGAGCCTACCATCCTACCTATCTAGGGTCTACCAACCTATCTAATGGGCTGTTAATATAAATCTGATGGGTAAATGCCATAGCCGTAATACAATTCCAAAGAGATAGACCTTCTGATCCTCCCCACCCTTCTAGGATACAGTGCCTTTCAGCTATGCCTGTAGCCATACTCCCACCCAATGAAAGTTTGTACAGAGGTGGGGGCAGTGAGGGAGATGGTAGAGAAGTGAGGATTCTAAGATATTTGTGTCCAAAACTGCAAGGATAAGTGGTGGCAGGGAGAAGTCATTATGATGGTCTGGATCAGATGCAGAACAAAAAGGAAGTCAACTATTCATCAGAGAAATGTCACCTGTGAGTCACAATATGTCACTGCCCTCTAATCACTTATGTGTGCAAGCAGGTATAGTACCACATATGTACACATGTATGGGGGTAATATACAGTCTAGCAGGAGCCTGCATACACTGTTTTATTACCCTATATGGTCACTCTTGTGCTCCACAACAATGGTCACTCTATGTCTTTGAAGAATGTGGAGGTCCCCCGAACGTCGCACCACGCCCTGGCGCCACGCCCGCCAGGTCATAACAGATGCATTCCAAGATGGGGAGTAGCCGGGCTAATAAGGTCGAAGCATCGCAGTTGGTAAATTATGCTTTTGGTATGTTCCTGCCACCTTACTATGGATTGCCAACAACAACTTAAACGCAAGTAACGGATGTACAGATGATGTCTTTATATTTAATGGACTGTCAATAAATTTATGGTAACCTTTTTTGCATCATTTTGAATCGCATTGTTGTTTTGTTGGAGTACTGAATTGAAGGTTTGGAGGAGCCATCACACAAGCAGAGACTATTAAGGTGGTGGATACATTTTGTTTCTGCCACAGACAAAAAACCACAGAGAAAAATATACCATAGGGCCAATATAGGTATATAAAACTATAACTAATAATGAAAATTACTTATAAACCTAACAATACCCCTAAAATTTGCCCTACCAAAACGCCAAAACGTGGGGAACCCGTCCTACACAAAAAAAAAACATAAGGGCGACCCCACCAGGAACCTTAACTGAGTAAACCCTATAAGTGCCACTAGTTATAGTACCTTACCCACTACACCAAGCATACAACTACATGTGTGTAATGCCACCTAGACTAAACATCTGTCACCCACACACTAACCACTAAAAATACACGTATCCCTGTCCCAGCGTTTCCCCCACCACGATAAGAGTTGGGTTCATCATGGAACAAAAACCCTTCTAAAGTGCAAAACAAGATCTATAAGGAGAATCTCAGTAAGTACCAAATATATACCAACAAAAAAAATGCACGGTTTCCCAGAACTCGAATACCGTAACACATGCAT
>JAODAL010039524.1:0-37917 GCA_025379985.1 Phyllomedusa bahiana | reverse complement strand
AATTTTGAACACTAGGAATTCACAGACCCCATACAGTCCTCACTGCCCCCAATCTCCTCCCTCCCTGCCCTGACCGGGCGCCCCAAAAATATAATAAACTCTTTCCACCACCCGGGACACTTTGGGCACCGCTCACACACCCCCCCCCCCAAAAAGAGTCAGACCCCACAGCCAGGGCACACGCCTAGACCGCCATCTTCCCGATTTTCCCAGAGGGCGGAGCCTGTGGGGGAATTTCGAAGCTATCTCAGACTTTCTCCACTAAAAATTTTTTATGCTCAGGACTTATCAAACTGCCCTTCACAAAACAAAAATATTTAACCTCCCTCACGAAACCCTTTTACACAACAACCCAAAACGCCTTTTGACACAATCCACTCCCTTTTTTTGGCCAAAACTCGGCCCCGGTCTCTGCCCCCCATGCTGAAGACCTGCCACTCCCCTTCAAAGAAAAAATTGACAAAATCCGGGAAAAAAAACATCTCACTCAAACCCCAACAGCACCACTGGCCCCCCCCCCACCCCCCCCCCACCACCTCAGCCTTACCACGAAGAAGAAGTGCCGGGCTTTTTCGCCGCGCCCACCACCTGCTCATGACCCCATTCCCCCCCCACCTTGTCCATCATTTCTCCAGCTATCATCTCTCACATAACTGCAAAATCTGAACCTCTCTCTCCCACTGGGATCTTCCCACTTCCTTTTAAACATCTGTATAACTCCCTTACGAAAAACCCCTCTCTGGACACACCTGCGCTGATAACTCCCGACCAGCTCAACCCCCTTCACCCCCCAAACTTTTTAAAACCCACTCTCGCCAATCCGCTATCTCTCCGCAACTCCTTCTTGACCCCCCAAATCGGGTTTTTCCCCCCCCCTACACTCCACGGAAACCGCTCTAACTAAAGTCTCCAATTTTCCCCCTAACAGAGGGCTTTTGCTAGGGCCCCTTTAAAACACCGGGCCCGTGCCCTCTGTGTTTACTTTTTGCTCAAGGGTGGATTTTCACACAGTATTTTCATCCCATATCGTGAGCTGCTACATTATTTTTACAGATAAAAAAAGTACGTTTTGTCACTAATTTTCTGCAAATTTCAATACATCCTTTCCACTTCTCGCCTACTTGTAAAAAAAAGTCAGCACTGACAAAAATTGCCTTTTTCAAAACCACTCATTTCTTAAAATTTGTAATACCTCTAAATAATACGGCTAACAATAATACACCAAAAAAGGAGTAGAATACCCCCCACAGATTCCGTCATACTGTTACTAAACAATACCATAAATACCAAGACCATAAATTTTCCTAATGCTTAAATAAAAAAGCCAGACAAATGACCACACGCGACACCAAAAATATGACTCCCAAAATTTTACACGGGCTCTGCAGACATAAAAGTGTTTATAGTGTATTTCTGTCCCTCCGTATTAAAGGGGTTTTCCCACGATCTCTTTTCATACCCCCTCATCCAGCTCTTCGCTCTTGTCTCAGAAGGGGGCGTGTGTTTTTGTTTGAATACATATTTCATGGACCCACAATGACATCACCAGGGCCTTTCCCCTCTCTAGTCAAAAAAGGTCTGTTTACTTTCAAAGTACAAGTGCAAAAGACCTAGAGGTAAAGCTTTTTACCTCCCGACACAAAAAGGGCCTGGGGGTTTAAATCCCTGCAGGAACCAAACCCCTGGATTTTTTTTTTTTTAACAATACCTATAGCTCATGAGGGTTTTTTTTTTTTACTTATTTTCACTTTTTTTTTTTTTTTACTAATTATTAAGGGGCACAGAGGGCGGGTAAGTGACAGACCTGGATTTTGAAACACTCATAGCTCCCTGATGGGGAGGTTTATGTCTGGGCATGTGCGACCAGGCCCGAGGGGCTGCAGCCCTGGGCCCTTCCCCGGAGAAGCTGTAAAAAAATGGATAACTAAAAGGGCAGCTAAAGCAAAAAAAGGTGGCCAAATTTTTTTTAAAGGATGAATGGTGAAAAAAAGTTTATTATTTTAATTTGGGAAGCTTCCCACGTCAATTTTTTTTCGTGGCAAAACCCCTTAAGGAGCCAGCTTATATCATGCCCCTTTCCCTTTAAATAGGGAGCTTATATATAACCCCTTAGGTAATACTGTATACACTGCCCTCAGTGACATAGCGTAACACGCCCCTCAGTACATAGCTGTATACACTGCCCCTCAGACATATATACACTGCCCCTCATACATAGCTGTAATTTTTCATTGCCCCCTCAGGGGCCAACGTATACACGCCCCTCAGGTAGCTGTATATACTGCTCCCCCGGAAGCTGATATACTGCCTCTCGGAACTGTATATACGCCCCCAGGAAGCTTAAAACACTGCCTTCAGGAAGCTGATACCTGCCCCCCCAAGCTGTATATACGCCTCTCAGGTACTGAATACCCCTGCCCTTCAGGGGACTGTATATACTGCCTTCAGGACTGATACATGCCTCTCAGGTAGCTTATACCGCCCTTCAGGTAGCTGATACACTGCCCCCCAGGAACTGTAAAACTCCCCCCCGGAGCTGTAAACACTGCCCCTCAGGAACTGTGTATCGCCTCTCAGGAACTGTTTTTATACCCCCTCATAAGCTGTAATACTGCCCCTCAGGGAAGCTTATAACTGCCCCTCAGGGGGAACTGAAAAAACCCCCCCCAGGGAGCGTATAACCCCCTCAGTAGCTTATATACCCCCCCTCAGGAGCTGAATACCCCCTCAGGAAAACTGAATACTGCCCCTCAGGAAGCTTAATAAAAACCCTCAGGTAGCTGAATACACCCCCTCAGTAAGCTTTTATATACTGCCCCTCAGTACTGTATAACACCCCCTCAGGAAGCTGTATAACACCCCCCCCCCCAGCTGTATATATCTACTTATACTGATCAGCCAAGGGGCATAATACACTGCTGACCATGATTGAGCTGACAGTATAACTTTTTTGACTGTCCCGCTCTGTGAATCAGTGTGACCCACAAGCTGACATTTTTCTCTTCAATAAATTAAAATTTTCCCCCCCCCCCCCCCGACATGTCAATGAAACTTTTTCCCCCAGCCTGAACAGTTAATAAAACCTTGGTAGCTGCCTCTGGGCCCACGGGCACTCACTGACGGAGGAGGTGGAGCCACACTCGGACTCCTGCAGCCCCGGGTCCTCCCTTCTCCTCTTCTACAGGGAAACTGCCGCAGCTCAGAAGGAACACTGCTCGGGTCCGGCCCTGCACAGCCACACAGCCCCCAGGAGCCCCGGTGGCGGCAGCACAGCAGAGAAATAGCAATATAATTGTCCCCCCCCCCGCCGCACTGCATTCCCATAGAAACAACAAGCAGCGCCCCACTACCCATAGTAATGAGGGCCGGCCGGGAAGAAAAAGTTTTGGGGGGAGCAGGCAAATATCCGGGGCATGAGCCCCGGGTAATATTCCTAGCGAGCCCCCCTGCCTAACACAAAATCGCAGGGTAACTACTCATTGTTGCTTTTTTCCTGATCCTTCCCCAGCGTTTGACACTGTTTTATCACCAAATTCTCCTCAGCATGCCCAGCACCATTTTCCTCCAGGGCACCGCTCTCTCTTGTTCTCATCTACCTTTTTAAAAGCTCCTTCAAATGTCCCCCCATTTTTCAGGTTCTACCTCCCCCCCTCTTCCCTTGCTGTCGGGGTTTTTCCCCAGGGGTCCTTTTTTTCTTGGTCCTCCCTCTTCTCAATCTATACAGCCCCCATTGGACAAACCATCAGCAGATTTGGTTCCAGTACCATCTTTACGCTGATGACACCCAATTAATACACCTCCTCCCGAGACATCACCTCCTGCTCGCTACAAAAACACCAGGGCTGCCTCTCTGCTGTCTCTGACATCATGTCCCCTGTATCTTAAACTAAACCTCACTAACTGAAATTTCTAGTCATCCCACCATCTACTAACAGACCTTACCCTTCCCTTTTCTGTCTCAGTGTGTGGCACCACCAATAACTCCTAGGCAGCAGGCCCGCTGTCTTGGGGTTATAACTAGATTCAGATCTTCTTTCAACCCCTGTATCCAACCCCTTTGCCCGCTCCTGTCACCTGCACCTCAAGAACATCTCCAGAATCCGTCCGTTTCTCACTTTTGGAAACAACTCAAACTCTCATTGTTGCTCTTATTCATTCTCGTCTCGACTACTGTTAACTCCTTGCTTATCGGTCTCCCTCTGTGCAAACTCTCCCCTCCCCAGTCTGTCCTGAATGCAGCACCCAGGCTTGTCTTTCTTTCCAGCCGCTATACTGATGCCTCTACCCTGTGTCAGTCACTGCACTGGTTGCCTATCCAGTACAGGATACAACATAAAATCATCACTTCACTCAAAAAAGCTTCCACAACGCTGCTCCTCCCTACAGCTCCTCCCTCATCACTGACTACCACCCTACCCCCTCTCTCCGCTCTGTGATGATATCAGGTTACACTCATAAATCATCCGAACCTCCAATGCCCGTCTCCAAAAATTCACACGTGCGGCACCAGTTCTCTGGAACATGCTACCGCGGGCGATCAGGCACCTCAGAACTCTCATAGTTTTTTAAAAGGCCCTGAGAATACATTCTTCTAAACTCTGGCCTACCAGAATCCCTAATGCTAACCCCACCCTCCCTCCCCCCCACACATCCCTAGCTCCACTCATCTCATTTTCGGCACTTAACTGTATTTAGAGGGTATATAGAGGGTGGCAGGTTCATCCGAATTCTATGTAAAACAACCCCATATTTATGTAACATGGCTGGACCATTTGTAAATCTAGCACTTCTTGCCCTTCGTCTCTCCCGAAACACCCAAATAGTTTTGTAAGCTTTTTGCGAGCAGGGCCCTCACACCTTGTGTCTCATCTGTTTGACACTTTCCACTCCCCCCTCAGCCCAAAAGCTCAGGCCCCAGTCACTGACCTCTGTGCTGAAGACCTGGCCACTTACTTCAAAGACAAAATAGACAGTATCCGGCAAAACATCTCATCTCAATCCTCAAGAAACCCCCAGCCCGTCCCCTCCGCACGTCCTTTAGTCTGCTCTCAGCCCTTGACCCAACGACAGAAAAAGGGAAGTGTCCGGGCTTCCCCTCATCTGTTGCCCTACCACCTGCTTTTAGTGACCCCTTTCCCATCCCACCTTGTCCAGTCTATCTCTCCAGCTATTCCCCCTCTCACTTACCGCAATCTTTAACCTTTCTCTCTCTACTGGGATTTTCCCATCCACTTTTAAACACGCCATCATAACCCCTTTACTTAAAAAGCCCTCTCTGGACCCATCCTGTGATTCTAACTACCGACCAGTCTCTAACCTGCCCTTCATCTCAAAAACTCCTGGAACGCTTGGTCTACTCCCGTTTAACCCGCTATCTCTCTACTAACTCACTTCCCGATCCTCTACAATCGGTTTCCGCACCCTGCACTCCACAGAAACTGCTCTAGTTAAAGTCTCTAATGATCTCCTCACTGCCAAATCACAGGGCAAATACTCGTTGCTGCTTCTCCTGGATCTCTCTGCAGCATTTGACACTGTGGATCACCACCTTCCCTCACCATGCTCAGCACCATTGGCATCCAGGACACCGCTTTTGCTTGGTTCTCTTCCTACCTCTCTGACCGCTCCTTCAGTGTCTCATTTGCTGGTTCTACCCTCCCCTCCTCTTCCTCTTGCATGTCGGGGGCCTCAGGGATCAGTTCTAGTCCTCTCCTTTTTTCACTTTACACATCCCCCTGGACAAACCATCAGAAATTTGGCTTCCAGTACCATCTCTTTTGCTATGACACCCAATTATACACCTCCTCCCGAGACATCACTCCTGCCCTGATACAAACACCAGTGACTGTCTGTCCGCTGTCTCTGACATCATGTCCTCTCCCATCTGAAACTAACCTCACTAAAAAACCCAACTTCTTGTCTTTCCACCATCTTCTAACCAACCCTACCCCTGCTATCTCGGTCTCAGTGTGTGGCAAACCCCCATAACTCCTAGGCAGCAGGCCCGCTGTCTTGGGGTAATACTAATTCTAATCTGTCCTTCACCCTTATATCCAATCCCTTGCCCGCTCCGTCATCTGCACCTCAAGAACATCTCAAAAATCCGTACTTTTCTCACTGTGGAAACAGCTCAAACCCCCATTGTTGCTCTTATTCACTCTCGCTTGACTACTGCAACTCCTTGCTTATCGGTCTCCCTCTCTGCAAACTCTCCCCTGCAATCTGTTCTGAATGCAGCAGCCAGGCTTGTCTTTCTCTCCAGCCGCTATACTGATGCCCCTACCCCGTGTCAGTCACTGCAATGGTTGCCCATCCAGTACAGAATACAACATAAACTCACCAATCTCACCCATAAAGCTCTCCACAGTGTTGCTCCTCCCTAAAATCTCCTCCCTCATCTTGTCTACCACCCTACCCGTGCTCTCCGCTCTGCTGATGATATCAGACTACATTTCCTCAAATCATCCGAACCTCCCATGCCCGCCTACAAGATTTCACACGTGCGGCACCAATTCTCTGGGAAAATTGATACCGCGGCCGATCAGGCACACTCACAACCCTCACAGTTTTTAAGAGGGCCCTGAGAAAAATCTTCTCAGCCTGGCCTACCAAGATCCCTAACTGCTATCACACCTGTCACTCCCTACACTAGGGCACTCACAGGCACTTATCTGTTATAGATGTACTGTCAGGGTGGCTGGTTCACCCAATTTCTATGTACAGCACCTCTTATTTAGGTAACATGGCTGGACCATAGTAAAAAATGAGCACTTCTTAACCCTTTGTCTCACCCATACACCATAATAGATTGTAAGCTCTCGCGAGCAGGGTCCTCATACCTCGTGTCTCATTTGTAAGTTCTTTTAATGTGTAATGTCTGTATGTACACCCTCTAATTTGTAAAGTGCTGCGGAATATGTTGGCGCTATATAAATAAAAATTATTATAAATTATTATAAGTACTTTTAATGTGTAATGTCTGTACGTTTACCCTCCAAATTGTAAAGTGCTGCGAAATATGTTGGCGCTATATAAATAAAGATTATTATTATTATTATTAAGGGGAATAAACACAGTCTTTATTGATTTTATTTATAACATCAACCGTGGGAAACACAAAATTTATAATAACACAGAATAAACAATGGTTAAAAAAATTATCCAAATCGAGTCCTTGACAATCAACATCCTTAATACTCATTAAACCATTAGCAGTAAACTGTTAAAGCTACAGTGGGATGACCAGGGTATAATAAAACCATATATTTTATTGTTGTAACTAGAGATGGGCGAATTGATTCTAATGAAATGGAATTCGTTTAGAATTTCAGGAAAACTTCGGTTCTGAACGAAGTCGAAGTTTGGGGTACTTCGGTGAACGAAGTGTGCTTTTGATTGATAAAAGGCTTGGGGAGCACATGGGGTTACATGGGGCAAAGCACTCTGGGAGGAAGAAGGCATAGCCTGCATGACATGTGCAGAGATGAAGCCAATCAGAGACCGGCGGGATTCAGTGACGTCACCGCACTATATAAGTCCGGGCACGACGCTGGGAGCTCACACTCCTCTCCAGGGGCGTATCTAGAGAAGCCTGGGCCCCATAGCGAACTTTTGGATGGGGCCCCCTACCCCCCCCCTTGCCCACCTCCCTGATCACGAACATTTACCAGGACATGCTGTTAGATAATACAAGGGGTGAATACCCCCTTTCCCTACATATCACCATCATACTGCTACCAAACAAACCCACTATACCAAATCCAATATTACCAATAAAACAAAATAAGGGGACCGGATTATACCGCCAGACATGCCCCAAAAAGTGACTGAAAAAACCCCCCTACACTATTACTGATCAGTACACAAAAAACCCAATAGTACCACCTTTATAGGGGGGCCATATATTGTATATATAGTGTACAAGGCCTGAGACTGTATTAACCACCATACAGTGCCAATATAGTGGTAGACCCCAGTGTACACGGCTTGAAGACGTAAAAAACCACATTCAGTGAAAAAGTGGTAGACACCAGTGTCACAGGCTCTGCGACTGTATATAACCACCATACAGTGCCCAAATTTAGTGGCAAAACCCCAGATATAAGGTGCTTTGCAAAAGTTTACTACTTTTTGGGCCCTCACAGTGACGTTTGTTGAGGAGTCGTTCACTTTCCTTTTCTTCTCTTTTCGGCCCAGTTCCCCATGATGACTTGCCCCTTCCCCCATGTTCCCCTGTAGAATTTACAACACCCCCCTGAGACTCCTCACTTTTTTTTTTTAGCTTTTTCCCAACTGAGTCCCCTCCCCATTAAAAAACTCTCCCCTTTATATGGCCCCCAAATGGTAAAAAATTTCTTCCTGTTAATTTTGGGGGTTCCCCCTTGGGATGTAGGTACAAAGGGCCCCCGGGCGGTAGCAGGAAATTGGACCCACCGGGCAGTGTAGGGGGGACGGGCGGGTTTGGGCCTCGGGCGGTTTTTAGGGTTTCCATGTAGTTAGAATGGGGGCCCCCCGTAGCTTAGGCCCCCCTGTATGTGAAAAGGGCCCTTTGATTGACCCCCCCTTTATTAGGGCCCCCTTGTAGGGGGGAATAATCCCCCCGTAGATTAGGGCCCCCCTTTTAGGCAAAAAATAGTCCCCCCCGTAGTTAGGGCCCCCTGTAGGCGGGAAAAGTCCCCCCCCTAGTAAGGGCCCCCCTTGTAGGCAGAAAAAGTCCCTCCGTAATTAGGGCCCCTTGTAGGGCGAATAGTCCCCCCCGTAGATTAGGGCCCCCTTTTTTTGGCAGGGAAAAGCCCCCCCCCCCTAGATTGGGCCCCTTGTAGGCAGGGAAAATTTACCCCCCCCCCGTAGATTAGGACCCCCCTTAGGCAAATATTCCCCCCAGTCATTAGAGCCCTCTGTAGGCATGTTCCCCCTTATAAATTTGGGCCCCCTGTAGGCTAGTCCCCCCCCCTAGTTATTAGGGCCCCCCTGTGGATGTTCCCCCCCTTGTTTTTTGGGCCCCTGTAGGCTAGTCCCCCACACAGTTTAAAAGGGGCCCCCCCCTAGGATGCCCCCCCACAGTTTAAGGGCCTTCGTAGGGGTAGTTCCCCCCCCACAGTTAATAGGGCCAACTGTAGGGTAGTTCCCCCCCCCAAAAGTTAAAGGGGCCCCCTGTAGGCATAGCCTCCCCTGTAATAGTGCCCCCTTAGGATAGTTCCCCCCCAGTAAAAGGCCCCTTTGGGTTTGTCCCCCCCCACTAATAGTGCCCCCTTTAGGTATAGCTCCCCCCCCTTTTAGGGCCCCTGTAGGTTGCTCCCCCCATATAGGGCCCCCGTAGGGATAGCTCCCCCAGAAAAAGGGCCCCCCGGTGGTATAGTCCCCCCCCCAGTAATAGGACCCCCGGAAGGGATGTTTTTCCCCCCCGTAATAGGGCCCCCTGTAGGTTATAGTCCCCCCCCCAGTAAAAGGGGGCCCCTGTAGGTATGCTTCCCCCCCAGTAAAAGGGCCCCCCTTGTAGGTTATGCTCCCCCCAGTAATGGGCCCCTTGTAGGTTAGCCCCCCCCCGTAATGGGCCCCCCTTTTAGGTTTTGTCCCCCCAGTAATAGGGCCCCCTTGTAGGTATAGCTCCCCCCGCCGGGATAGGGCCCCCTTTTAGGGGTTTGCTACCCCCCCGTAAAAGGGCCCCTTGTAGGTATAAACCCCCCCGGAATAGGGCCCCCTTTTGGTAGAGAACCCCCAAATTTTTTGGGCCCCCCTTTTAGGGTTTGCTCCCCCCCGTAAAGGGCCCCTTGTAGGTTAGTCCCCCCCCCCAAAAATGGGGCCCCCCCCCCGTGGTATAGCTCCCCCCCCGTAATAGGGCCCCCTTTTGGTTAGCTCCCCCCCCCAGTAATAGGGCCCCTGTAGGTATAGCTCCCCTCCCGTAAAAGGGCCCCCCCCTTTTAGGTAAGCTCCCCCCCAGTAATAGGGCCCCCTTGTAGGTATAGCTCCCCCTCCCTAATGGGGGCCCCTTGTAGGTTTGTCCCCCCCCTAATAGGGGCCCCCTTGTAGGTATAGCTCCCCCCCTCATAGGGCCCTTGTAGTAAAGCCCCCCCCGTAATGGGCCCCCTTGTAGGTAGAGACCCCCCCAGTAATTGGGCCCCTTGTGGTTAGCTCCCCCCCCGTAATTGGGCCCCCTTGTTGGTTTTGCTCCCCCCCCCGTAATAGGGGCCCCCCCCTTTTGGTTGCTCCCCCCAGTAAAAGGGCCCCCAGTGGTTTAGCTCCCCCTCCCAGTTAATTGGGCCCCCTTGTAGGTATAGTCCCTCCCCGTAAAAGGGCCCCTTTTGGTATAGTCCCCCCTAATAGGGCCCCTTGTAGGGGATAGCCCCCCCCTCCAGTATAGGGCCCCCCTTTAGGATAGTCCCCCTCCCCGTAATAGGGCCCCTTGAGGTATAGTCCCCCCAGTAATAGTGCCCCTTGTAGGTATAGTCCCCCCTCCGTAATGGGCCCCCCGTGGTTAGCTCCCCCCGTAAAATTGGGCCCCGTGGTTTTGCTCCCCCCAGTAATTGGGCCCCTTGTAGGTATAGCCCCCTCCCCATTTAAAAGGGCCCCTTGTAGGTATAGCTCCCCCCAGAATGGGCCCCCCCGTTTGGGGTTTGCTCCCCTCCAGTAATAGGGCCCCTTTTGGTATAGCTCCCCCCCCGTAATCGGGCCCCCTTTAGGTATAGCTCCCCCCCGTAATAGGGCCCCCTTTTAGGTTAGCTCCCCCTCCAGTTAAAAGGGCCCCTTGTAGGTATAGCTCCCCCCCCAGTAATAGGGCCCCCTTGTAGGGATGCTCCCCCCCAAATAATAGGGCCCCCTTGAGGTATGCCCCCCTCCGTAATGGGCCCCCCTTGTAGGTATAGCTCCCCCCCCACAGTAATAGGGCCCCCTTGTGGTATAGACCCCCCAGTAATGGGCCCCCCTTTTAGGTTAGCTCCCCCCCAGTAATAGGGCCCCCCCCCCTTGTAGGGAGAGCCCCCACCGTAATAGGGCCCCCTGTGGTAGAGCCCCCCCCCAAATAATAGGGCCCCTTTTAGGGAGTCCCCCCCGTAATGGGCCCCTTGTAGGTAGAGACAAACCCCCACATAATAGGGGCCCCCCCTTTTAGGTAGAGATCCCCCAGTAAAAGGGCCCCCCTTTTAGGAGGACCCGCCCCGTTATAGGGCCCCCTTGTAGGAGAGACCCCTCCCCCAGTAATAGGGCCCCCTTGTGGTAGAGCCCCCCCCCCCCCCCGTGCTTTTACTTATGGGCCCCGCTCCCCCGGGGTCTCCGTCTCCCTCCCGCCCCAAAACCTGCTGCTTTAGGCTTGGGGCTGAGAAAAGGAAGTTCGGCGGCGGGCGGTGAGTCACTTCCCCCGCGCCCCTGCCCGCTAGGTAAAGCAGAGGCAGGGAGCGCACGTCTCCCTGTTTGTACATTTTAAATTTTATGCCATCGCACGGCGTGCATACAATTAAAAATTGCCTCTGTGAAGCAAAGGGGGGGGGCCTGCCGGCGGGGGGCGGCCCCCCCTCCCCCCCCGGCTTCACAGATCGGCCCCCAGTCTGCACACGCCCCAGTGAACTGTTATGTTTACTGCCGGGGGCCCAGGAGCGGCATCACCGGGGTAGCAGAGGTGATAAGCAGCTGCCGGGGGCCCCCCCCCCAAGCCGTGGGCCCGTGGGGAACTTACCCCGTTCCCCTGTGTTAGCCCCCGTTTCACTGTACTGACTAGGAAAGGTGCTGCCGATCTGCTTGTAATAGCCTTATGAAAAGCTGATTTTTAACAGCGATTTTTTGGGGGGATTCAGCTTGTTCAGAGACTGTTCTTTTAAAGTTTTATTTCTATTTTGTGGGGTATTGGTTGAGTCCAGTGTGCGTCCAGTGCGCTGCATATACATGTTAATGCTTCTGCCACGACATTGAAAATCCAAAGGGGGATCTAAACCTGTTCCTTTTGTATTTTTAAAGAAACAGCGTTTTTACTACAAAAAACCACTTTATTTTTGGCTGCTCAAATTTTTTTGCGTAATTTACATCCCGGGGTTAATTTAAAGGGTTTTTTTTTGTGTGGTGACTAAAATAACCTTTTTTTTTACACCAAAAAAAATATTTTTCCCGTGCTTTTAATTCCAAACGAAGGTTAATTAAATTTTTTCTCTTGTTGTGTAGGTAAAAAAAAGCCATTGTAACACGTACAAAGCTTTAGTTTGTGGTTGCTCAATTTTTTGGCGCAATTTACATCCGGGGGTTTAAATTTAAAGCGTTTTTTTTGGGAGCGTGGTGACTAAAATAAAAAGTCTTTTTCACCCCCAAAAAAAGACTTTTTCCGTAGCAAAAATTTCAAAAGCGAAATTTTTAATTACAAATTTTTTCTTTTTGGTAGCGTAAAAAAAAACGCCATTGTAACACATACAAAGCTGTTTTTGTGGTTGCCAAATTTGTTTGGCGCATTTACTTTCCGGGGGTTTAATTAAGCGTTGTTTTTCAGTGTGGGGGACTAAAAAAAAAACGTCTTTTTCAGCCAAAAAAAATTTTTTCCCTGTGCATAATTCAAAGGAAGGTTAATTCAATTTTTTCTTTTGTTGTGCAGGGTAAAAAAAACGTTTTGTAACACGTAAAAAGCTAGTATTTGTGGTTGTCAATTTTTTGGGCATTTAACCCGGGGGGTTTAAAATTAAGCCTTGTTCTGCAGTTGTACCAGTAAAAGAAATTTTTTTTTCACCCACAGTTGAAATTTGCAGCAAAATTATTCCGAAGGTTAATTAAGCCTTTTTGTGCTTTTATTTTCAATAAATACACGGGTTTTTTTAAACGGCACTTTACAAGAAAAATTTTTCCTGCCCATTTGTGGAGGCAATTTATATCCAAAGGGTTTAAACCAAGCCTTTAGGGGTTATTTGGAGTCAAATACAGGGTGGTATTATATATCAGATATTTCTCAAACAGTGTCTGTACATTTTAGAACAAACGTATGTCAGACAGGGGTGGAAAGGTTCTTAAACCTTTGCGAGGGGCGAGGCAAAAAACATTCCGGGGCCCCAGGTTGCGCACAGAAAAGGGGACGTCGGCGGGGTACTCGGGGTGGGGGCCATACTGCCGCTTATTAGGGGCCCGTTGTTTGTTTTCAGCCCCCAATGGTTCTTGATGGTTGATAGGTCATCATTCCTCCAGATGCATTGAAAAAACCAGCAAGAGTCGGGGGAACGTAGCAAACCCTTTTTGGGCGGGCCCCCAGGAGGGGTCAGGGCCCTCCCTTCCTCAACCCCCTTTTCCCCATCGGTTCCCTCACCCGGATTACTATGTGGTCGGGCTCAGGCATATATAGCGAGGTGAAATTTGAGGAGGGCAGTCAGCAGCTATTGGCAGGGGAAAAAAAATGGGGCCAATATCCCTGCTTCTTGCAGTAGGCGGCAAAGTATAATGTTGGAGGGGCAGGGAGGTATTTGTGAGTGGTCAGCCTGATCCAAGCCGGTGATGAGGACAGCAGGACGATGAAAAAAAAAAGATATGATGTAGCCGACCGCACTTGGGAGGGGGGTGGGAAGGGCTTCATCATCGTCAGGAGAAGAGGGTGTCAGCTTGGGGTTTTTTTTTTCGGGCGGGGCGCAGCCAGAAGTGGGTTTTTGGGGCCTTTTGAGTAGCAGGTAGAGCATGTGAGGTCGGGAGGCAAGCGGCCAGGGGGGGAAAAAAAAAACCCGTTCCAGGTCCAAAAAAGTAGCGAAACGGGGGCTCACGGGGGCCCGCGGGGCAAAGTCATCAGTGGGGCGTTGGCGGTAAATTGATATCGGCGGTGTGGAGTTCTTTGCTAAGACCCGGAGGAGAAATTGGGTAATGTAGATTTGGGCAGAAAGTGAAGCGGGCCAGGGAGTAACGTTGGCCCCACGGCCCTGCTTTCAACAAAGCAGCGTCCCATCGGTGGTTGGGAGAAACTTTTGCTCAGTGTGGGTGGCCCACCCGCCCGCCACAGCAACAGCACAGCAGCGCCTAGTCCCATTGCAGGCAGTCAAGGCTCCACCCCTCTGCAAAAGGGGACTTTTTCTCTTTGACATAATTCCCGGAGTGCCCCTGCCCCTCGTACTCATGGCGCCAGCAGCGTTAGCAAGGCGATTGAAAGAGACAAAGTATGCGTCCAACCTGCAAAGGGTGCAGACGTGCCCTATTCCTGCCAATTTGTTGGGGCGTCCCCCCTTTCCCAAAATGGGGACTCTGCCCCGTTCAGAGAAAAATGGGCTTGTCCCAGCGGATGGAGGTTCCAAGGTAAATTTTTTTTCCCAAAAAGGCAACCCGCACTTCATAAAAATGTAGAACGAAGGGAGCCAGTCCTTGGCTTTTGGTTTTTTCCCGGTGTCGGCAGGGGGGATTCAGGGCTGTAATATGGTCGGGCCCCGTAAATTTTCCTTCGGCCCCCCTGGGGGAATTTTTCTTTTGGCCAGGCACACCCAACTTGGAAAAAAAAGGGGACGCCGCTTTTCCCCACTTTGTAAAAAGCGGTCCCCGCGCCATGTCCGCCCCCTCCCCTCCACCCCCACCACATTCAGCCTCCACAAGTATGCTCCCCCATACCAATGGTAGGGCCCGCGGTGCACGGTTCTACACCTGGTTGCCCGGCGAACGAAGTAAACAAAGGGGGGGGAAATGCCCGCTATGCAGCAAAAAATCGAAGTGTGGCTTTCTCCCCACCAAAAAAGCAAAACGGAAAACCTGGGGCAGGGCAAAGGGAGGAACATGGTGTCCGCGCTGCACCAAGGAGGGAAGGGCCATGCGCCTGATGGGGCAGTGTTCAATCTGGTTGTGAAAAGGGTTTGAAGTCTTCCCAAACCCATCTTCAGAAGATTTTGAAAAATGGCCGGAAATGTGCTGCACTTCATCCTTTTAAAGCCAGGAAAAAACCCTCCCCGAGTTGCAGCGGGAGAAGGCCTCCCCAAAACACTCTGAATGCGATGTTTCCCCCCGTTGGAATTCCGCCTGACATGTTGGGGCCGGACTGTATGAAAAGAGAAAGGCCATTTAAGTTTTTTTTATGATCCGGCGGACAGAGTATCCCCTGTTTTAACCCTTTTGTCAGGGCCCGTGGCAGTCATGCGTGACATCTGCCGTTTGTTGGGCCATTCGGGAGGACGTTTTGTCAGTCGCCAGGACTACGGGGTGAATACGTCATTCCACTGTTCATGTCCTGGAAAAGATGCAGAAAAATCTGTTGGGAAAGGGGACTGGAGCGTGGCGACACATCTCGCGGCCAAATGAGTTCGGTGGGGGGGCTGAAATGGAGGAGGAGGACATTTGGGGCAGAAGCATTTTTGGTGAAATGAGTGGGTTTTTACCCAGTGCAAGGAGGAGGAGCGGAAGCAGTGGAGGTGGTAGATGGGAGATGAGGAAGACGAGGCAGATGACCCGCAAACCCCTGCCATATACAGTAGGATGGAGGCAGGGAGCCCCCCGGAGCCTTGTGCAGATGGCCCCCGCATGCTGATTTGCCCTTGCAGGACGCCGAATAGTCAGCATCCGGGGAGGTTTGGAATTCTGGCTTCCACCCTATTGGAAAACCCCCTTTTCCGGTCCAAAAAGGGAGCCTTTTTCCAGTATTTGGGGGAAGGACAAACTCAATACTTAGGGAAAACCTCCGTAGTTAGTTGGCCGCTGCCTATGTGCGGGATCGTTCCTCCCCAAGGGCTGACCGGGGGGGTTTTTTCAGCACTACGTACTTGCCCCGGTGCGGGAAAAAGGGGGGGGGTCGGAGCATACCCGCTCCCATCAGCAGCAAAATAAGTTGGAGTCATTGTGAGCGGTTCTTCACCCGCCTAGTGAGGAGGGTGTGCCGCAGAGCAGGACCTGGAGCAGACCCTGAACCAACAGCACTCTGCCACCCCAGTTAGAAGATCCGCTGGATTTACTGGGCAGCCAAAAAGGGGATGTGGGGGCCGAAAACTTGCCGAGTTTGCAGTGGAGAAGCTGTCCAGCCCGGCCAAAGTAGTGTGGCATCAGAGCGGGTGTTCAGTGCGGCGGGGGCCATCGTTCCCCCTAGGAGAACCGCTTGTCCACGGGAAATGTGGAACGATGACCTTTGTCAAGATAAATCGGCGTGGATCAGCCAGGATTTCCACACACCAATGCCTTAGGCGTCAGACTACATCGCCATGCCCCTCACCCAAACTGTGAGAAATGAGTCTGGGTTCAAATTTTACCTGCCTAGCACTTTTCTGATGCCGCCCCGCTTGATGCCAAAAATCTGCTGACAGTTTCTCCATCTGCCACCAACCATCTTTACCAGGGACTGGTATTGCCACCACCTCCACACTCTGACATTCTGCCACTTTATGACCTCATGATGCTGCTGATGCTGCTGCCGTGACGTCCACCACTGTGTCATTGTGCCACTCTCTGACCTCATGCTGTTGCTCCTGCCGCCGTCACGTCACTCTCTGTCATTGAGCCACTCCCGTGGCCTACTCCTGTTTTTGCCACCTCAAGAATGTCATTTTTGCCCCTGTTGACCCCATGCTGCTGCCACCGTCACCTCACTCTCTGTCATTGTGCCACTCTGTGGCCTACTCCTGTTTTTGCCACCTCCAGAATGTCATTGTGCCACTGTCCCCACCATGCTGCTGCCGCCGTGCACCTCCACCTCTGTCATTGTGCCACTCTGTGCCTACTCCTGTTTTTTTCCACCTCCAGAATGTCATTGTGCCACTGTCTGACTCATGCTGCTGTGGCTGCCGCTGTACCTCCACACTCTGTCCTAATGTTGCCATGAGCTCTCGCTTGTTTTTTTCCAGCTTTCGCTGCATGACTTTATCAGGCAACATTCCCCCTTCAGTTTTTTTGGTCGTTTTGCCCTCTTAAGTGCCCAGGGAATTTTAGAGTGAAAACGATTCTAATGCGGCGGCAGTCATGTGCGTGTCATACTAAAACACAAAATTGTATGAAGACCAAAACCCAAGCTCCCTCTGCATATTTAAGCATGGCACAACGTTCTACAGCACCCTGCAGGCTTGTGCAGCCTGGAAATAGCTTTTTTTAACTGATTGTCCCGAAGTAATTCGGAACAAAGTTATTTTTTGTCGTGAAATTCGGCAAAGTGAGCGAACCGAATTTTGAGAAATTCGCCCATCTCTAGTTGTAACCCACTTCCCAGGGTCTGCCCCTTAGAAAGGCCCAACACTGCCAAGAATACATTAACCAAGTCAGTATTTAAACCTTTAACCCTCCTGAATTGATTAATTCCATGAGCTGATTGTCAAGGACCCGCCAATCCACAAGCCATATCCAAAAGCCAAACGGCAATAAGTACATAATACACATATTAAATAACTACTTGTATCCCTCCTTCCCCCTATACAAAACTAAAACACTAGGACAGGTCTCAAACTTTTTCTAGCCATAAAATGGCTGCTCTCCTTAATTTTCCCATATATAACCCATACGAGCTCCCCCACCACACTACACCCAGCCTATCACAGCCTGACTATGACCTCCACCCCCCATTTTCTCTACCCCTACTAATCGACTAGTTAACCTTTGGTTGCCTAAACCTTGTCATGCCACACTCCGCCCAGGCATTCCTCGCCTAACTACGTGCTCCTATTCTGGCAGTGAACTGCTTCACTGTAGCACGTCAGTGCCTTCTTGTGCACCTCCTAAGCTGACATTCAACAATCACATCAATGGCACATCATGTTCCACAGTTTCCACATCATGTATTCAAAATGGAGCCATTTGCCCTCTCAACATAGAATATTAGCACAGCAGCATGAGAACAGTTCACAAACTGTGCAGTTTCAGAAATTCTGCGACCCTTGATCTAAAAGCCGATAAACATCCCTTTTTGCAATGCTAATAAATCCCCCCTTTTGCCCCTGACAATAACAGGGATATATGTGCATACAGCCTATCACACACTATATACTGTATACCCACCAAGCCATCTCACTTCACCTGACTTTCTTCATGAGCTATGCACTGCCGGTGTCAATAGAAGGAAGTGGTCATAATAATGTGACTTGACTGTGTATTTAATCTATTTATGGCTACTTGACTGACAGATAGACAGCGATGTACGTCTAGATGCTTGATAGTATATGGGACATACAAAAGCTAATGTTTAGATGTAAACTGAACATTTCATATATACTGTGTATGATTAACTAAAATATTAGTATCTTTGTGAACGAATGCTGAGCTACGCACTGTAGAAAATTATTCCTGATAATTCATTACCTTTTTATTATCTATTTATCCATCTAAATAACTTTTTTTCCTCTGAAGCAATGTGCAAATTACCTTTGTGTGATCTGTCAGAACTAACCCAGTAATATTAGTGAAAACTACGTGTTCCTTTCATGCTAAACCTGGAAGATTCACACTATTATATGTTTAAATTATTTGTGTGACCTGGGCTATATAAGCCCAATTCACACAATTATACATGAAAGTCAAAGCTCAGTCCTTGCAGCTGAAAGTATAGCTATATAGTTTGTGAAATAAGTTTTTGTGTTGTGAATGTGTTATCTGACAAATATTAACCCCTTAAGAACGGAGCACTTTTTCTGGTTGACACGTTTGTTTTTCCTCCGTACCTTCAAGAGCCATAACTTTTTTATTTTTCCATCTACATAGACATATGAGGGCTTTTATTTTGCAGGACAAGATGTATTTCTAATGGTGTAATTCACCGTACCACAGAATATACTGGTAACCGCAAACATTTTTTAAGTGGGGCCAAATGCAAAAAGAAACGTACTTTCGCCATGGTTTATTTTTTATTTTTATGGCGTTCACACTCTGGTATAAATGATGTGTTCTCTATGTTCTGCAGGTTGATACGATTCCAGCAATACCAGATATGTAGGGTTTGCTATACTACTGTAAAAAATTTGCATTGCAGCGCCATTTTCTGTAACCAATAACTTTTTTGCAATTCCACCTATAAGGCGAACATGGTCCAAATTGAATTTCGTTTTCCCTATTTACCAAATGTATATGCTTTCTGGATAGGGACACAAAAATGTGGTCTACTGAGTCCAATGCAGAAACTGTATATGTTTGTTAAAAACAGAAAACTATTAATCCAATTAAGATTATTTTTGCCATATACAGTGGTGGCCAAAAGTATTGGCACCCCTGCAATTCTGTCAGATAATACTCAGTTTCTTCCTGAAAATGATTGCAATCACAAATTCTTTGGTATTATTATCTTCATTTAATTTGTCTTCAATGGAAAACAAAAAGAATTGTCATAAAGCCAAATTGGATATAATTCCAACCAAAACATATAAAAAAGGGGTGGATAAAAGTATTGGCACTGTTTGAAAAATCATGTGATGCTTCTCTAATTTGTGTAATTAACAGCACCTGTTACCTGTGGCACCTAACAGGTGTTGGCAATAACTAAATCATACTTGCAGCCAGTTGTTATGGAAAGTTTACTCAACCTCTGTCCTGTGTCCTATTGTGTACCAGATTGAGCATGGAGAAAAGAAAGAAGACCAAAGAACTGTCTGAGGACTTGAGAATCCAAATTGTGAGGAAGCATGAGCAATCTCAAGGCTACAAGTCAATCTACAAAGACCTGAATGTTCCTGTGTCTACCGTGCGCAGTGTCATCAAGAAGTTTAAAACCCATGGCACTGTGGCTAACCTCCCTAGATGTGGACGGAAAAGAAAAAATGACAAGAGATTTCAACGCAAGATTGTGCGGATGGTGGATAAAGAACCTCGACTAACATCCAAACAAGTTCAGGCTGCCCTGCAGTCCGAGGGTACAACAGTGTCAACCCGTATTATCAGTCAGCGTCTGGATGAAAAGGGACTGTATGGTAGGACACCCAGGAAGACCCCACTTCTTACCCCGAGACATAGAAAAGCCAGGCTGTAGTTTGCTCAAACTTACCTGAGAAAGCCTAAAATGTTTTGGAAGAATGTTCTCTGGTCAGATAAGACAAAAGTAGAGCTTTTTGGGAAAAGGCATCAACATAGAGTTTACAGGAAAAAAAAAGAGGCATTCAAAGAAAAGAACACGGTCCCTACAGTCAAACATGGCGGAGGTTCCCTGATGTTTTAGGGTTGCTTTGCTGCCTCTGGCACTGGACTGCTTGACCATGTGCATGGCATTATAAAGTCTGAAGACTACCAACAAATTTTACAGCATAAGGTGGGCCCAGTGTAAAGAAAGCTGGGTCTCCCTCAGAGGTCATGGGTCTTCCAGCAGGACAATGACCCAAAACACACTTCAAAAAGCACTAGAAAATGGTTTGAGAGAAAGCACTGGAGACTTCTAAAGTGGCCAGCAATGAGTCCAGACCTGAATCCCATAGAACACCTGTGGAGAGATCTCAAAATGGCAATTTGGAGAAGGCACCCTTCAATTCTCAGGGACCTGGTGCAGTTTGCCAAAGAAGAATGGTCTAAAATTCCAGTAGAGCATTGTAAGAAACTCATTGATGGTTACTGGAAGCGGTTGTTTGCAGTTATTTTGGCTAAAGGTTGTGCTACCAAGTATTAGGCTGAGGGTGCCAATACTTTTGTCCGGCCCATTTTTGGAGTTTTGTGTGAAATGATCAATGATTTGATTTTTGTTTCATTCTTTTTTGTGTTTTTTCATTGCAAGCAAATTAAATGAAGATAATAATACCAAAGAATTTGTAATTGCAATCATTTTCAGGAAGTAACTGAGTATTATCTGACAGAATTGCAGGGGTGCCAATACTTTTAGCCACCACTGTAGAACACTATTTCCTATCACAGCCACGACATGGTATCTGTCGGAATATCTAACGGTTTCTCAATGGAGTACAAATGTAATGTGAATTGGGCCTCAGAAGATCCAGAATCATAAATGGCATACAATAGGGGTGTGTGTGGGGAGGAAAGTAACAAACTTTGCATTAGTACTCAGGAACTAGAAGCTACAACTCTATTATAAGCTACATTTAAAAAAAAACATACACTACAATACTATTCTTTGGAGTTTTCTTTTGAACTGTCTGCAGTAAACTAGGGAATCACACAATCTTCTCTAGCACTTTCCTAGTACTCTTTGCTTTTATTTCTATTCCTTTAACAAATTAATAGGTCAAGTTGTACATTTTCACAAAATGAAAATTTGTTTGATTTCTTCCCACAGAAACAATTTCAATTTATTCCTTTGCTTTCAGCTCTGATTTTCCATCAAATATTTAACATTTTCATGTCGTAACAGTTTAGCAAAGATAAATAATCTTTGCACTTTGTAGGTTTGTATTATTTTTATTCTGTTCATGCTGTGGGTCTATTACTTATCTGTCAGATGCTACAGATATTAAATGTAACTTGTAAAGTATAAGTAAAGGACACATGGAGCAGATTCCCAGCAGAGGTGGTACATAATAATATATATAATACTAATGCATCTAAAAAAAAATAGAATATCATTAAACATTAAAGGGTTATCCAGGACTATCTTTTTATTTGTTATAGGGCTCACAAATGTATTATATTAAACCTTGTAATTCATACCGTAATGAGTCTATACAATATATGGGTTTCTCTATTTGACTTACATTATTGATATCAATTATCTTTTCAGTGATATTCTAAGTTGTTGAGCTGCACTAGTACAATTACTGGAATCAGATGGTTATATATATTTAAGGCATTTCAAGTTAAAGTATGGACCGTCTAACTATATCTAATGGGACCTTATATATGCATTACAAATTCTTCCATTCATAAATTTTGAGATGTACAACTGCATTCTTATACATCAGGCTGCTTCTGCTCTGTGCTTGCTGCAGCTGAGAGCAGTTCAATACTCTACATCATCAGACATCATTGTAAGATATCTATTGTAGATAGCAGCAATGATAAAGAATTATAGCAACACAATACAGTGCAAAAATTACCCACTATCTTAGAACACAGCCCTGGGCAGCGAAAGCATCTTTTCAGATACAGTGCTTACAAATTGCATAGACTCCATATTTATGTTGCTGAACCGAGGGAACAAACAGGATGGTCTTTGTACTCCTTAGTCTAAAATGAAATGAAAAGCTGTCATGCAGTGGTCTCTGTGCCTGCTGCCTCATCTTATGCCTAAGGATCTATCACACACGAGAGAACTAAACAAATTGTCCTTGTGTCTCCAGGGTAAAACTAGCCGTGTGATCTACAGTAAATCCCTCTATCTCTTTGTGCACTGGTATAACCAGCTGTAATAGGTTGATGATAGTAACGTTACTTAAATCTCACATTGCTCTTGGGGCTGTGCGTGAAGCAGAACATGAAGAATACATTGCAATGATTTCCACCTTCTTATAAGCTTACCATCAGACCAAATTAATAAACCATAGAAACACTCCTTAGAACACCCATACCTACTACCCACTGATTCACACAGCACTTCACATATTCCTTGTGTCCCTGCGCAATATGATTATTTCTGGAAACATCAAATAGGTTTGATAATCAGCCAGCTTATAATGGAGTCAAGCCATGGTCTCCCTCATCATGCATAAAGAATGTAAATTCTCCACTTTCAGATACAGAATTAAACAAGTATAGCTGTTACGGTCAACACTGACGGCAATACACGCTAAAGGTTGTAGTCTGGTACATCTAATATGCTGGCTGATGGAAGACATGAACAGAGTTTGATTACACTGTTAAAATATCCATGCATATAAAAGTGTGGTGGGTGGTATAATTCTCTGATGCTATCTCTAATCTTCAGCACTACCACCAGTAATGAAGGCTGGTTTTAAATGTCATTAGAAAAGGTTAGATGTAGTATGACAGCTGTATAGTGCAATAGATATTACATGGCAACCATGCAAGCAGTGACAAATAAAGGAAGAAACATATAGAGAGTAACATAGATTACAAATTTACAATTTGATGAGAAGCTAGAGTTGCTATCAGTGTCACATTTATCTTTCAAGCTCTGAGCTCATGTCCTCTGAGATGTTTGTTTTATCTGTTATGTTCGCTGATTTAAATAAATTAACATGTTTTGATTTAAGCTAAATACAGCGTAATAATAGTAGTTGCTCTGATTATAGCATTACAGAAAAATGTCACGGCTGATGTTTTGGCATTTTTGTCTTTTGTGTCTTCTCTACTAGTAAATTCCAGCTGCTGCTTGAAGCCACACATTCTCGTCAGCTTTACTCTTAATTTGTATCCATGGCATTTGATGGACTTGCCTAAATTTAGCTATGATTATTCTATTTGTGCATGGTGGCTTTGCAGACACAGAGTCTACCTGTGGCTCTGTACAAAGAAACCATAGGCACCTTGAATGAAGCTTGATACAGTTATTTCATATCTGAATGAGCAAAAAATACCCTCTGTACATCTCCATATAAAATTGTAAGTATACATAATTAGAGAAGTGTCCCTATACCTTTATAGGTGCTGTAATACAGCTCCATACTCAGATACTGTGCTGAGCTACTGTATAATACAGTTGTTTCCATAAGCCCTTATTGATGTTGTATTTCAGACATCCTCAAACTGCGGCCCTCCAGATGTTGGGAAACTACAACTCCCATCATGCATTTATATAATCTATAGCAGTGGGAATGATGGGAGTTGTAGTTTCCCAACATCTGGAGGGCCGCAGTTTGAGGATGCCTGTTGTATTTCACCTAAAATGTTGGTGTCTTACTATACAATGACTGCTTTATTGATATTAGACAGTATTTTTGTGGCATATAATTCTACCAACTGGGGGCATATACCTACCTACTGGGGAAAAATAATTCTACCTACATGGGGCTTATACCTACCTACAGGGGGCATATCATTCTACCCACTTGGAACAAATAATTCTACTTAAAGGGGGAATATAATTCTACCTGTAGGGGGGAAGTAATTAACTTTATGGGGCATATAATTCTATCTACAGGGGGCGTATTATTCTACCCATAGGGGGCAATTAACTACCTACAGTGGGCATATAATTCTACCTGCGGGGGGCATATCTTTACCTACAGGGGCCCTATATATCTACCTACAGGAGGCCTATATATTTATCTACAAGAGGCCTGTATATCTACCTACAGGTGCATACCTACAGCTTATATACCTATCGACCTACTACCGTAGGGGCCTATATACATACCGGAGGGTCTATATTCCTACCTACAAAGGACCTATATACCTACCAACAGGGGGTCAATATAACTACATACTAGGGACCTATATTCCAACTTATTAGGGTGGACTTAATAATTACCTATCTACTTAATCGGAGACCTAGATGCCTACCTATTGGGGGACCTATAAATCTGTCTACCTTCATACTTTATTGGGGGATTTAACTAACGCCTATATTGGTATACAAAACAAGACTGAAACTTGGTGCACAAATTGGAGCCCAATAGCCATTTGCGGGCACTTTTACTATTAGAGACACGGGGTCATTATTACCATTAGAAGCGCTAAAGATTGGGAGTTTGTACGCAGATAGGAATTGATAGAAAAGTGCTGGAAAAGTGAGGAGCCTTAGATGTTTGTTTTGTAAATTCTACAGTGAAGAGTCGTGACCGGGAGATGTCATCATGGCGGCCTGGGCCAGATGGAGAAGAAAAAGGGAAAGAGAACAACTCTTACAAATCAAAGAATGTCTCTTCAGCGACGTCTCCTGTAAATCCATGGATGTAATTTTATTGTAATCACTTATATGTGTGCAGAGCCTGTGTACAACTGGTATCCATCACCGTACAACGGCAATATTGGTCATAGTATAATGTGTTATATTCAGTAATGGTGTGGTGTATTATTCAGTCACTATGTTGTAGTGATATGAGGTCTTGGTGTGTCAGTATTATCTGGTCACTAGAGACGACATGTATGAACAAGGCTGCGCCAGTTTTCTGGTGTACTGTGTACTTTGAGATCAAAAGAATGTATGAACAGGTGCACTCCAAACTTTAGTGCGATAAGTGCCTTTGTAATGTGCCAAAGATTAGGGGCAGTCTGGGGGTGTGTCGCATCACATTTATAGAATTAGACACATTTATGATTCTTTGACGTCAAATCTAGGCACAAAACAGTTAGAACAGCCAAACCAAGTTAAAGGTGGTCTGCCTGAGCCAGAATTGACGTATTGGCACTAGACTGCACCTGTATGTATGAACTGCAGAAAAACAGGTTCATACATTCTGGTACATTCTACTCTACCTTAAAGTTTTTTTAGAATGTTTTAAAACAAAAAAAGGAACGGGCCTGTACATTAACGTTCTACATTTCCCATGTGTGGTGATAGTGGTGTTATTATTATTGGTGATATTGTCCTTGGGTTTGGGTTTTTTGTTTTAGCGGTGTTCTTTGGTAATTGTCTTACTTTTTGTTTTATGTAGAAAATTGTGTTATATCTGTTTGTATATTCAGGCACTGGTTGATGGTGATGCAATTTTTCGCGGGTTTTGGGCAACAGTTAAGGGGGGTGGGGGAAATTTTCTTACCCGCCTGAGTCAATTTACCCAGGAACACCCCGGGGTTAAGTTGAAAAAGTATTACTCCCCCGCCCTCTTTACGTGTTCAGAATATCAATACCACAGATACTTATTACAGATTATAACATTTTCTACCCTTTCCTTTTGTGAAAGCATCCTATCAAACTTTGTCTTATAATTAAGTTTAAAAGGGGGAGGGAGCTTCTTCAGTTCTTGTTTCAAATATTTTCAATTTCTCACTCTACAAATCCAGGGGGTTTCTTCCCTCCCAGTGGGTGTTTTTTAACTAAAAGGGTAGACATCACCCCCCCCTTCACTTTTCCCAGTCCACATCTCACTGTTCCTCTCCCTGCAGTCTTATTTTGTAAAAGCATTTTAAAAAACACATACCGCATTTAATCAGACAGTCTTCTATAACCGTTTCTATATATCTTTTCCTCTCTCGCTGGGGGTTTCTTACAGTTTTTAATCGTGTTTATGAATGGGAGGGTCCCCTTCTATTTTTTTGGAGATTTGGGAACATGCACAATTTTGTTTTTTCTGATTTAGAAAAGCTGTAGTGTGTTTATGGGTTGCCGATGAAATTGCTAGGCCCCTTTTTCTGGTGAGGAAGCAGGGGTTGAGGCCCATTTCTGCTGTTTCATTGGAAAACCCCAGGGTATTGTGTTTCTTTTTTTGCGATAAAAAAATTTGGGTGGTCCCTTCTCGGGAGAGAGCAGGTACCGTCCAGTGAATTGACCGGGGGACGAATTTAATTAGTTGGCCCTCGCAACAAGGACGGGGGGAACCGACCCGCACTGGGGAACAGGTTTGCAGAAAAAAATAAGGCACTGTGAAAAAAGACAGCTTTGCTAATGACATTCAAAAATTGCAAAAATTTTTTGTTTTCACTACCCCCCCCATTCGAAGACCATTTAAGAAATGATACAACCCCTTTAAGATGGGTGCCCCATAAAAGAAAATTGAGTTATTTTTCAAACGCCTAAGATCAACATTTGGGGTTATGTATGATGGTTTTTCCCCCCTTTTTTTGGGGTAATACTGGCCCCCCCCCGAATCCCGCGTCGATCAGGGAAAGCGGGGTTAGGCCATGTTCGCCACTTTCAGCTGTGCCCCGCGTGAAGGGGGGGCAAGGGGCGGGTGTGGGCGCGCGTAGGCTTTTGGGGCGGGAGGGGCGCACTCGTAACTCCCAGGGATGTGGATGGCGATCGGCAAAGCGCGGGGCAGTGCAGCGCTCGGCAGTCCCACGCAACGGGTTTACTTTTGGTCTAAATTTCTCCGGCAGAGGCAATGAAGAGGATCGGAACATGCGAGGGAAACAATAGAAAATTTTCACACAAACTCGGCGCTCCCGTCCGTGCAGCAGAGATGATTCCGAAAAATCACCTTTATAAAGGTGGAAAACAGTGCTAAAAGAGCTGAACGTAAAAAAAAAAAACATAATTTAAAAAAAAAAACTTTCCAAACTTAGAACGGCCAATACAAGAATTATGATATTTTAAAAATTTTCCGGGGGAAAAACATAAATTTAAATTTTGAAACCAATTCCATTGTCGGGATAAAACCGGCCAATGAATAGGAGCGACATTGAATCATTAAAACCTAGGGGGAAAGGGAAATTGCCCAAATCAAACCACGGCGGTACGGGTTCCCAAAAAAAATTTAAAAAAGAAAAAAAAAAACCTGTTTTGGCCTGAGCAGGGGGGGTTTTGGGCTAGTCTGGAAAAATCAGAAAAAGGGGGCGCAAAGACCCATTATATCCTATGGAGAAGTTTAGACCAATCAGAACCACGGGGGGACTTTTCAAAATACAAAAAAAATGCTTGAAAAAAAAGCTGTTTGGTTTAAGCTAGGGGGGAAATTTGGGTTTATTCAGCCAATCAAAATTTAGGAGCGCCCAGGGGACCCATTAAAAAAACCTTGGAGAACTATTGTTTCAATTTAATGGGAGCAACAAAGTCCCTTTTAAAATCCAAAGAAAAATTTTTTTGGACCAATCAGAAGGGGGAAGCGACGGGGGCCCCATTTCTAACCAAAGAAGGAATTTTAAACCCCAATCAGAATAGGAGCAAAAAAGGGTCCCATTAAATCCATGGAGTTTTTTTTGGACCCAACCCAAAATAAAAGGGCGGGACAGTTAAAAATACAGTAAAAAAACAGAAAAAAAGCAAAATTGGGCTGAGCAAGGCGGGGTTTTGGCACCCCACCAATTTCAGAGGGGCGAGCTACTTCCCCCAAAAAACCTTGGGAGAGATGGGCGTTTTTGAAATCTCGGCGCCCCAGCACCGTCCGGCATAAAAAATTTAATTTAAATAAAAAAAAAATTTTTTATTTAAATGAAAAAATTATAAATAAGACCCGAACCCCTTCTTTACAAATAAAGCGGGTTAAAATCCCAACAACGCTTTGGGTCCCCGAGATCGGCCTAAAATAGGGAATTTTGCAAATAGAGAAATTGGGGGGAAAAATACAAAATTTTCAAATTGTGAAGCTTTTTTCTCATTGGCCCGGAAAAATAAACCCCACCAATCAAATGGAGCGAAAAAAGGCCCCAAATTAAACCCTTGGGGGAGAATTGACCAATCGAATAAGAGCACAATGCCCATTATATCCAAGGGAAAAAAATTGCCCAAATCATATTCAAAGGGGGGACATTTTCAAAATACAGAAAAAAAAGGCAAAACAAGTTTTAAATTGGGGTTGGGAACGGGGGGGCTCGTCCAGCTTACCAACAAGCGCGAGTTTTACTTTCTCATAGAGTTCAGGGGAAAAAAAAAAATTCAAAGGGGCCTCTGTGTTTTGGTTTTAATTTTTAAAAAGGCCCGGGTTTTTGGGGCCCAAATGGGGGAAGCGAGCACGAAAAAAAAATGGGGGAAACCAAAAAAAAAATTTATTAAATAAATTTAAAATTCCATGTTTTTTTCTTTATTTTCGTTGGAAACCCTACTTGATTTTTTTGGCAAACAAAAAATAAAAAAATTAAACATTTTTTTAAATTGATTTAAAAAAATTTTTTTTTTTTCTTACCCCCCAAAATTATTATTCGTTTTAAAATACACATCGGGACAACTTCTTTCGTGGTTAAATAATTTGATTTGGGGCCATGTACAGTTTGTTTTCCCTGATTTCTTAGAAAACCCAAAGGACCTTCGCTAAATTTTCCCCCATTGGGGACCAAATAAGGGCGCCTTTTTTTAATTTTAGCCATAAACGGGAGCCCTCAAAAATTTTTCTTTTTTTCCCATAGAACTTTTTATGAAAAAGGGAAAACCCTTCGCCCTCTGTTTGGGCTAAGTTTGGCCCGAGCCCCCGCCGTTTTAAAACCAATCAGCTCGATCTGCATTTTTTTACGGGATTTTGAACTGTCCCCCCCCGCCTTTAAAATATTTGGGTTTAAATTTTTCTCCAAAGGAAATAAGGGACATTGTCGCTCCTATTTTGATTGGTAAAATTCCCCTCCTCCATGGGGTTAAAAGGGGAAAAAGCGCCCTTTTCTGATTCCCTGGTTTATGCCGACCAATGAAAATACAAAAACAATTTGAATTAAACAGTATTTCCCGGCTATTCCTCAAATTTGAAATTTCCCCTATGAAAGCCCCGGCCCTGGGCGACAAACGCGTTTTTTCCCGGGTTTTTAAAAACCCTGCTTTATTTGTAAAGAAGGCTTTGCCTTTATCTGATAATGTTTTTTCATTTAATAAAAAATTTAATTTTTTTTATAATACTCATGGGCCCCAACCGCCGAGATTTCAGACGCCCATCTCCCCCATAAAACTTTAAGGGAAAATACTCCGCCCCCTTTATTTGGGGGGATAGGCAAGCCCCCCGCTACCAGCCAATCAGCCTTTTTCTGTCTTTTTAAAGTATTTTTTTTTAAAATTCCCCGCCTTTTAATTTTTTATTGGGCCCCAACCCCTTTTCCCCTAGGAAACAATGGGACTTTTGTCCCCTTTCCCATTCGATAGGGTTTAAAACTCCTTTTAGTTTAAATGGCCAATGTCGCTCCTTTTTCGATTGGTTCCCCAAAATTTTTTTTCCCTAGGATATAAAAGGGCTTTGTCGCTCCTATTCTGATTGGCTGGCCCTTTTGGGGACCAAAGAAAAATACTTACACCCAATTTTTAAATTTTCTGGGATTCCCCCCGGGAATTCCCCTCTATTGCAAATTTCCCTTTTTTGGGGGCCGGGCTCGGCGACAAACGCGGGTTTTTTCGGGGTTTAAAATTTATTTAGGTTTTTTAGAAGGGTTCAGCCTTTTTTTTTCTGATAAAAGTTTTCATTTTAAAAAAAATAAAATTTTTTTTTTCATAACCCCTGCCGCAGGGCTTAGCGCCGAGATTGCATTCCCCATCTCCCATAAAACTAAATGGGAGAAGTAACCCCGCCCCCCTGATTGGCCCTTTTTTTGTACTTTTAATTTTTCCCGCCCGGGGATTTGATTTTGGGCTATACTTCTCCCCTAACAGAAGGGTTTTTTGTCGCCCTATTTTATTGGTCAAAAAATTTTCCAAAAAAAAAAAAGGTTTTTTAAAGGGTCCCTGTCCCGCTCCATTCTGATTGGCTTTAGCAGCCGAGCCCCCCGCTAGCTCACCAATCAAAACCCCTTTTCAGCAGTTTTACAGTATTTTGGAAATGTCCCGCCTTTGGGTTTTATTGGTCTTTAAACCCTTTTACATAAGGGTAGAATGGGTCCCCTTTTCCCCTAAAAATGATTGGGGAGCTAAACCAAGGGCCCCCGGAAACTTTTAACCCAAACAGCTCTTTTTTAGCTTTTTTTCTGTTTTTAATTAAAACTATCCCCCCCGGGCCCTGGAATTCTGAATGGTTCCCAAACTTCCCCATAAATTTTTAAAGGTTCACTGCGCTCCTATTCTGATTGGGCCGGTTTTTTTGCCCACCAATCAAAATAGCTTTTTTAATTTTTAAATTTCTTTTTTCTCGGCAATTTTCCAAAATCCTAATTCTTTTAATTAGGATATTTTGGGAAAAATGATTTTGTTTTATTTTTTTTTTAAATTTTTTAAAGGGTTTCCCGCTCTTTTCCTGAGAATTTTGGGAAAACCTTTATAAACGATTTTTTCTGATTCATACCCCACCGACAATGGGGGAATTTTCCCCGCTGTTCCAGCCTGTCTCGCATCGATACCCGTTTTTTTCGCGCAGTCCCCGCAAACCCCGGCCCTAAGTCCCCCCGGCCCCTTTTCCCCCAAATCCCCCCGCCCCTGTGCCCCACAAAAACAAATGGCGAGGCGCGGGAACTTTTTTCCCGGCAATTTCAGCGCACCCGCCTCGGGCGGTGAAAACTTAGGCACAGCGCCGGGGACTGCGGGCCCCCGGGCCCCCCCCAAATGGTGGCCCCCCCAAAAACTTGGGCCCGGCCCCCGGCGGACTTTTTTCCCCCATGTATACCCCCACCCACCTCCGGTGCCGAATCATAGGCCCAGCGCCCGGGGGACTGCACCTCCCTCCCCGCACGCCCTATTTAGCGCGGGCCCCCCCCCGACATAAAACAGGGACAGGATTTCCAACGGAAACTGGGGGAAATTTCGCCCCCCCCCGGTGGCCCCCGGGGGGAGGGAGATTCATACATACCCCTTAGTGGGGCATTTTACCACGTTCAGATTTTTTGATGCAGTTTGAAAAATCCCAAAATCAGGAATGGAAATTTTAAAACCAAAGAAAGGCCCCATTTTTTTTTTATTAATAAAACCCCTTTTCAATTATGATCCCCTTCCTTTGGGTTTTTGGGTTTAAAAAAAAAAGCAAACTACTTTAAAAAATTAAGAAGTTAAAAAACCACCCTAACCGTACATTGTTCAGCCTAATGGCCGTATTAAAGCTGCATTTTTTTGATGGGAGTTTTTAACAGGGTTTTTTCCATGCCCTTTGATTTCAAATTAGGACCCCCAGAAATGATATTTTTTTTACATTTCTGATTCTGTATGAATCATGGCATGCTTCATTTGATGGTGTATGTACTGAGACATTCTTCCATGGTAACATTGCTTTTCTGCAGAGGTTTTAGTTGAATTTAGTGCTCCCCATTTAAAAGGTACAAATGTTTCAAATGCAAATGGTTAAACCTGATCTTTAGATATCTTTTACAGAATCCATTCTGTAACTCCTTGGAAAGTAAATACAAATTACAGTGCGGCCTGATTCTCTGTTTATTACATACTGCTGGGTCTGTCCTACAAGCTCATCTGAAGCGACATTCTTTGTTTAAATTGCCTCTTACTCCCCTTTATTTTCACTGTGAAATCATCCAGCACATTCCAATTACATAGAGATATTGATTTAAAAACAATATTCACTGCCTTTTAAAGGTGCTCACTATTGGTATTCTCGTAAAAATTGCAATTCAGCTTGGCCAGCTTAGTAATTTTGTTCTTTATTCATGTCCTGTCCAGTGGATTTTATAAAGCATTTAATAAAAAAAAAAAAAAAAAAAATCAATTTGGTTTGCAATAATCTTCAAAACATTGAAGTATTTAGCAATCATGTATCCATATAAACATAAAAACAGGCCCTAGGGAATAAAAATTTGGGGCAATTGCACAGTAAATTTTTTTCTAAGTCATTGAGCTCGGTGTGAGGAATCTTAAGTGTGTCGTAAATCACAGTCATTAATCATGATGGAAAAAATTCTCTAAACATGTTATATAATCATGGTATATTCAGACTCCACTGGAGGAAGATGCACCTGAAAAGCAAAAGGAAGCTGCCAAAACAATGATGCCTTTCTTAAAAGACCTATCTTTATGACATGTTCTGCATCTAATGTGTAGTGATATTAACCCTTTGAGGATCAGGCCAATTTTGGCTTTAAAGACAGAAAACTTTTTTTTATATTTTCTCTTTACAGTATGGCAGTTATAACCTTTTTATTTTTCATATAAAGTAATTGTAAGAGGCCTTGCTGTGTCATATATTGGTGCTATTTTTGCTGCAAATAAATAGAATTTAAATTAAAACATTAAAACATTTTAATGTTTTCATTTGTGTTAACTTTTACTGTATGATATAAAAAAATTCTTTAAAAATGCAATTCCACTTTTCATATTTATATCACATTAAATTAGCCTGTTACAGGTGGTTATAGAGTTGCAATTAAAGAAAAAAGTGCAGTCCAGATAGTAGAACAGATGACTTTAGAGTATGTTTTTCACAAAATAGTGGTACAACATATTGATAGTTGCAGACACAAAGGCCTCATGTATGAAAACTGTGTAAGTCTTTTTTTTTGTTGCCCATAGCAACCAATCAGAGCCTTCATTTCATATAGTGCTCTGGAAATATGTTGGCTGCAAACACACATGCTGGCACAGAAAAGTGAGCATTACTATGTAGAACTTGATGGGTTTTGTTTTTTTACTAGGGCTGGATACCCTGCAGTCCTACAATGGTTCACAGAGATTCAGTGTGCTCCCAGGGGTGGCTGTGAACAAAGCTTTTCTCATGTGGTTGTACCAGTCACTGCATGTTGGTAGCCCTTGCAGTTCAACTGAATTATTACCAATCACCCTGATCTGCCGCTTGTAATAGCAAAACAAAAATACAAAATAACTAGAATATCTTTCAAGATGACACCTCTTGTCACAGATCCCGGACTGTTAAGGGACCCTGACCCCGGGGCAGCTGCTACCCTGGCAGTTCCGCTCCTGTGCCCGCCGGCAATGAACATAATAGTTCACTACCGGTTTGGGAGCTGTGGGGCACAGTGCATCCTGCCTCTCAACACCCTCTGCTAATCTGCCTGGTAGGCCTTAAGGCAATACTTGAAAGAAGTTATGCTGTATGTAAAGATTGAATAAAACTCGTAAATTATAGTTGCAGCGGGTTGTATCTATCAGTCATTGGGCAACGTATGCATTACTGGGATAAGGGAGGTTCCCAGTTTGTCAACCTGCCCTGTGAAAATACATTGAATATATCTAGAGCGGGCCTTGACATAAAGAAGCCTACAATATCATCACGCCGCCCGTGGCGAGCACAGATACTGGTCAGGAGCTGAACTGGTCACATTGAAGGATCGTGGGACAGGTGAATAATTTAATTCTTTTTTTTTTTAACATTAATCTAGCCTGTCTAAGCCCTTCCTGATTTTTATATGGCCCCTATAAGTACGTAAGCCCTGCCTGACTACCTATATGGCCCCTATCAGTACCTAAGCCTGCCTGCCTACCCAGGGCAGCCGTTAGGGGGGTACAGCCAGTACCTGGCCAGTCTGTGAAGCCAGGGGGGGGCCCGCCGCCACCGGCAAGTACCGCCCCCTTGCTTCATAGTAATAGTACAGAGAACAGGCCATACCATGATGAGTGTGGCACCTGCGCCGCTGTGAATGGCTGGGGCCCGGCGCTGCTGAGGGGGCCCGGAGCTGCAGGTCCGGTCATAGCTGTGCTTAATGACATGCACTTACTCCTCCTGCGCGCTGTGACCAGAGCAGCTGGGCCCTCCTCTTTCTCTGCCGGCAACTGATTAAATCAGTGATGCCCCGCCTTGTGGGCGGCAATTCACTGATTCAAGTTGTGACACTAGGCATTGGTAGGGCGGTGCTTAGAGCGGCAGAGGTTGACAGTAAGGGGCCGTTCACACGGCTTATTTCGGGCATGAATTCCAACCGTATTGCGCGCCGCACTGCGCTGCAGTACGGCTGAAATCCGTGCCAGCATTACAGAAATCCACAGTTCTCATAGAGAAAGTGACATGCACATTATACCGGCAGGATACAGTACAGACCAAAAGTTTGGACACACTTTCTCATTCCAAGAGTTTTCTGTATTTTCATGACTACTTTCATGACACTGGTTTAATGTCCATTTCCTTGTGTTTCTTTACCCAAACAAGTCTAGAAAACCACTGCAAAGGACAGGCAACAAGCAGAAAGAGACTTGTTTAGGTAAATAACACAAGGAAATGGACAAATTTAAACCCGTGTCATGAAAGTAGTCATGAAAATACAGAAAACTCTTTTTTAAAGAAAGGTGTGTCCAAACTTTTGGTCTGTACTGTACGTGCCATGGATAATGCATGTCTATGAGCCGGCGAGCAACCTCCCCCGCCCCGTCCACACCCCGTCCCTACTCAAGCCGTAATTGCAGGCGAAATCCGTCCCGCAATTACGGCTTAAAATAAGCCGTGTGAACCCTGCCTAACAGATGTAACACACAATTTTTTTTCTCAAACCTCTGACTCCGGCCCTAGTGTTTCCAAAGAAAACTGGTGTGTTTTAAGGAGGGGTGACACGGACCAGGGCCATCAGCAGGAGGACAGAACCCTGACTGAGGAGTATCTTTTCTTGCTGTACTGTATAGTCTTGTAGCTAAGCACAGGAGCCGAACTGACTGTGAACAGGGGGGTGAAACCGAGGCTGAACAGTCGTGCTCTTCAACTGCTCACATAGAAGTATGTGCATTATGGCAGGTGTGCAGGTTACTAGCAGCAGATGACAGAGCAGGGGAAGCATACCTACCAACATTTAAAGATTGCAAATAGGGACACATTAGCCACGCCTCTGGCCACGCCCAAACAAATTACATCACATCAGGCCACACCTCCGACCACAACCCAAATGAAAATCACACCGGGACAGCCTAAAACCACGCCCCCAAACAAAATCATGCCCACCCCCCTCCAGAAAAACCAGCGCCAACACAACAGTAGCGCCACTAGGTCTGTAAATATGTAATTATATAAAGAATGTATTGTATACACAGAAATCCATACAAATACTGTAAGACAATGTTCTGTGGATGATACCCTATAAATTTTTTGTCAACAGTGACCACATAATACGCTGTACAGGGAACAAATATCCCTGTTTCTGTTACTGACCACACCAAAAATTAATATTATCAAAAGATACCATTATACAGAGATCAAATAATTCCACCACACCATGACAACTTCACCAGCACATAGTAACTGAATAATTTCCACACACCTTTACCACATATCGCCACCACATAGTAACTGAATAATACCACACACCATGACCACATATCACCATCACATAGTGACTGAATAATACAGCCATACTGATTCTGAATATAAACCATTACAAATCCTACCCCCCATTCCTGCCATACATTTGTCCATATGGGGGTAGGTAGCAGTTTTTACAACAGGCTCGCACACTGTAAAATACCACCCCACGGTGACCATATGGGGGTAGATAGCAGTTGTACACAGGCCTTTAAAAACTGGGGGAAAATACCACCATACAGTGACCAAAATGGGGGTAATACCAGTTGTACACAGGCTTCTGCAGACATATAAGGGAAAGACATACAATACAATTCAGTGACTCACAGTGACGTCTTCTCTGTTGGGGTTTTTCCTTTCTTGTTCCTTCCAGTCGCCATGATGACTTCTCCCCGGCCTCGCCCCTGCAGAATTAACCACACAATCAATTAGACTTTCCCTTTTCCCCAGCACCTCCCAACCATTCCCACCTCGTACAAACCCCATAGGGTGATAGAGGAGTACGGGGGGTAGGGGGAAACAGGCAAGGTCAGAGGGTTATATAGTGTCGGGTTGGGGTTGTATTTTGTGTTGACATTAGGCCCCAGGGGTGAAAGAGGGGGTAAAGGCCACACTTAAAACACAATCTCCTGGGGGGGGACAGAAGACCAACCCCCCAGAGATTGGGGTCCCTTCCCTGCACCCCCAATATCAGCCAACCATGACCTTTTAGGGGGGCAGGGGATTGGGTATAATAGTATTAGATTGTTAGACTTTGTTGGACCAGTGTTCATTAATTTTTAAAACTAACATGGTCCCCAGGTGGGCCGGGGGTCAGGGAGTTTATTTAAATAAAAATGCTTTTTTATTTTGTTTTGTGTTATTTTTTTTTTTCCATTTTTTCCAGTGAATAGTTAGGGGTCCATGGACGCCCCTTCATTGTGTTTAGCGATTGCGTTGGCTATCGAGATCGATCGATATCGATAGTCGGCCGCTATCGATAAGGTTTTTCGATAGTGGCACGTTAGCGCGATGCCCTTTAAAGTCTATGGAGAGCAACAACACCCTTTATTATTAACCCAAACAAGGCTGGGGGAAGCTGAAATTAACACCACAACAGTCAAATGGAACGTGCCATCTTAGGGAACACATTTGGGGATAAAATTTACAGAAAAAAATCACAGACCTTTTTTACTATCCCCCGTCTTTTACACAGGCTACCCCTTAAACCGCATCACCCACAAATTAAAAAGGCCAGAAGGCAGTATGATTTGAACCCCCATTTTACTTGGGAAATGGACTTGAATATCCCGGGCCTGGAAAGCCCGCATGAGCCCCAAACCGCATGACCCCCACATTAAAAAGTGCCGGAAAAAGGGGTCTTTCAACCACCATTTTATTTTTAACTGGACTTTACTTACCTGTCCTGGGCCACAGCTGAGCCCCAAACCTGTACCCCCCCAAAATTTAAAAAAAACCGGAAAAAGGAGTCTTCAACCACCATTTTTTGTTTTTTACTGGGCATTTTACTATACCGTCCTGGGGCCCCAGCATGACCCCCAAACCCGCATGACCCCCACATTTAAAAAAGTGCCGGAAAAAGGAGTCTTTCAAACCCCCATTTTAGTTAACTGGACATTGACTAACCTGTCCTGGGCCACCATGAGCCCCCAAACCTGCATGACCACCACATTTAAAAAAGTGCCGGAAAAAGGGGGCTTTCAACCACCATTTTATTAACGGACATTTCTAACCTTCCTGGCCACAGCAGAGCCCCAAACCTGCTGACCCCCCATTTAAAAAGTGCCGGAAAAAAAAAGTCTTTCAACCACCATTTTGTTGAACTGGAATTGCTAACCTGTCCTTGGGGACAGCATGAGCCCCCAAAACCCCTACCCCCCCATTTAAAAAGTTCTGGAAAAAGGGTTCTTTCAACCACTATTTAGTTAACGGGGCATTGACTATACCTGTCCTGGGGCCCCAGCTGAGCCCCAAACCCGCATGACCCCCACATTTAAAAAGTGCCGAAAAAGGTCTTTCAAACCCCCATTTTAGTTGAACTGGACATTGACTATACCTGTCCTGGGGCCCCAGCATGAGCCCCAAACCTGCATGACCCCCACATTTAAAAAAGTGCCGGGAAAAAAAGAGTCTTTTTAAAAACCCTTTTAGTTGAACTGGGACAATACTATACCTGTCCGGGCCACAGCATAGCCCCAAACCCGCAGGGCCCCCACACTTAAAAAGTGCCGGGAAAAAAGGGGTCTTTCAACCACCATTTAGTTGAACTGGCATTTTACATACTGTCCCCGGGCCACACATACCCAGGGGCCGAGTTTTCAGTGGGGCGGTGAAAGCCCAGGCTTGGGGGTTTCCCTCATCTATTAAACACGAGGTTAAAATGCCGTGATGACCAGCAACAAAACGTCGTGCTGAAGCAGAGTGCGGAAGCAGAAGTTGAGAACCCAGCCTTCCTGTACAAAAAAAGTAATACCGGGGACGCTTGCCCCTCCGTATGACTGTGGACCAATTGACTTCACTTGGA
>JAODAL010039523.1:0-37918 GCA_025379985.1 Phyllomedusa bahiana | reverse complement strand
TGTCCCCCTTGTACGTGCCCCCCTTGAGCGTGTCCCCTTGTAGCCAGTTCCCCCCGTACCCAGTGCCCCCCCGTGCCAGTGTCCCCTTGTGCCAGTGTCCCCCCTTAGCCAGTTTCCCCCTGTAGCCGGGGCCCCTTGTGAAGTGTCCCCTGAGCAGGCCCCCCTTGTAGCCGGTCCCTGTAGACGGGGGGCCCCCTGTAGCCAGTGTCCCCCTGTAGCGTGCCCCCTTTTTTTGCCGGGGCCCCCCTGTCCCCGTATCCCTGTAGCCAGGTGCCCCCCTTGTAGCTTGTGTCCCCCTGTAGCCAGTGTCCCCCTTGTAGCCAGGTGCCCCTTGTAGCCAGTGCCCCCCCTGTAGCCAGTGTCCCCCTTGTAGCCAGTGTCCCCCCTTTAGCCAGTGCCCTCCTGTAGCCAGTGTTCCCCTTTTAGCCAGTTGCCCCTTGTAGCCAGTTGCCCCCTTGTAGCCAGTGTCCCCCTGTAGCCAGTGTCCCCCTTCTACCCAAGTGCCCCCTTTGTGCAGTATCCCTGTAGCCAGTGTCCTGTAGCCAGTGTCCCCGCTGTAGCCAGTATCCCCTGTAGCCAGTGTCCCCCCTTTAGCCAGTGTCCCCCCTTTAGCCAGTGTCCCCCCTGTAGCCAGTGTCCCCCGTTAGCCAGTTTCCCCCTTTAGCCAGTGTCCCCTTGTAGCCAGTTTCCCCCCTTTAGCCAGTGTCCCCCCCTGTAGCCAGTGTCCCCTGTAGCCAGTGCCCCCCCCACCCGTAGCCAGTGTCCCCCCTGTAGCCAGTTGCCCCCTGTAGCCAGTGTCCCCCTTGTAGCCAGTGTCCCCCTGTAACCAGATAGTAGCTCCAGCAGCCATGTTACTTGCTCCTGTAGCCAGTGTTCCCCTTGTAGCCAGTGTCCCCCTGTAGCCAGTGTCCCCCTTGTCGCCAGTTGCCCGTTGTAGCCAGTTTGCCCCCTGTAGCCCGTGTCCCCCTTGTATTCAGTGTCCCCATTGTAGCCAGTTGCCCCTTGTAGCCAGTTGCCCTTGTAGCCAGGGTCCCGCTTGTAGCCAGTTGCCCCCTGTAGCCAGTGTCCCCCCTGTAGCCAGTTGCCCCCTGTAGCCAGTGTCCCCTGTAGCCAGTGCCCCCTGTAGCCAGTGTCCTCCCTGTAGCCAGTGGCCCCCTGTAGCCAGTGTCCCCCCTGTAGCCAGTTGCCCCCTGTAGCCAGTGTCCCCTGTAGCCACTGTCCCCCTTGTAGCCAGTGTCCCCTTTGTAGCCAGTGTCCCCCTTGTAGCCAGTGTCCCCCTTGTAGCCAGTGTCCCCTGTAGCCAGTGTCCCCTTGTAGCCAGTGTCCCCCTGTAGCCAGTGTCCCCTTTGTAGCCAGTTTCCCCTTGTAGCCAGTGTCCCCTGTAGCCAGTGTCCCCTGTAGCCAGTGTCTCCCTGTAGCCAGTGTCCCCTCTGTAGCCAGTGTCTGCTAAGGATTTTAAAATAATAAAAACTTGCTTACCTTTCCAGGATCCCTGCAGCGTCCAGGTCCCGGGATTCAGTGTAAGAGCCGTGCGCCCCCTGCGACACTGCTGTGTATGTATCAGTGCGCTGACTGAGCGCCGATACATACAGGGGAGGAGGCAGGAGGGGAGCGATCCGTCCTGCCTCCTCCCTGTGCCGGCAGAGTCAGAGGCTAACCGCGGGGCGGGCGAGGCGGTCGGCGCCCCCCTCGGGTGAGCGGAGTCTCTGCCCCCTGGGCGATCGCCCGCCCCTAGGACCGGCCCTGTGTCAGTATCATAAGTATAGAAATGGCGCCATTGTAAATAAGAGACATGGAAACTGCAGAGTAGCGTGTGCCATTGATGTGAAAGGGAAACGAGGGTGGAGGACATGATAAAGGGGAGCAGCTTAGTGCCAAAGTGACACATGGGGACATGTGTCTAACACAACTGCTAACCCTACTGTGTATGGGGCCCCGGAGCAGATGGATGTCACTGCACCTCTGCTAACCCTACTGTGTATGGGGCCCCGGAGCAGACGGATGTCACTGCACCTCTGCTAACCCTACTGTGTATGGGGCCCTGGAGCAGATGGATATCACTGTACCTCTGCTAACCCTACTGTTTTATGGGGCCCTGGAGCAGACTGATGTCACTGCACCTCTGCTAACCCTACTGTGTATGGGGCCCCGGAGGAGACAAATGTCACTGCACCTCTGCTGACCCTACTGTGTATGGGGTCCCGGAGCAGACAGATGTCACTGCACTTTTGCTAACCATACTGTGTATGGGGCCCTGGAGCAGACGGATGTCACTGCACCTCTGCTAACCCTACTGTGTATGGGGCCTGGAGCAGATGGATATCACTGTACCTCTGTTTAACCCTACTGTGTATGGGGCCCTGGAGCAGACGGATGTCACTGCACCTTGCAAACCCCTACTGTGTATGGGGCCCAGAGGAGACAGATGGCACTGCACCTCTGCTAACCCTACTGTGTTTTGGGGCCCCGGGGAGACAGATGTCACTGCACCTCTGCTAACCCTACTGTGTATGGGGCCCCGGAGGGACAGATGTCACTGCCCTCTGCTAACCCTACTGTGTATGGGCCCCGGAGCAGACGGATGTCACTGTACCTCTGCTATCCCTACTGTGTATGGGGCCCCGGAGCAGACAGATGTCACTGCCCCTCTGCTAACCCTACTGTGTATGGGGCCCCGGAGCAGACAGATGTCACTGCACCTCTGCTAACCCTATGTGTATGGAGTCTGGAGCAGAGGGGATGTCACTGCACCTTGCTTACCCTACTGTGTTTAGGACCTGGAGCAGACAGATGTCACTGCACCTCTGCTAACCCTACTGTGCATGGGGCCCCGGAGCAGACGGATGTCACTGCACCTCTGCTAATCCTACTGTGTATGGAGCCCCGGAGCAGAAGGGTGTCACTGCCCCTCTGCTATACCTACTGTGTATGGTGCCCCGGAGCAGACAGATGTCACCGCACCTCTGCTAACCCTACGGTGTATGGGGGCCCCGGAGCAGCGGATGTCCCTCACCTCTGCTAACCCTACTGTGTATGGGACCTGGAGCAGACAGATGTCACTGCACCTCTGCTAACCCTACTGTGTATGGGGCCCCAGAGCAGACGGATGTCACTGCACCTCTGCTAACACTACTGTGTATAGGTCCTGGAGCAGACGGATGTCACTGCACCTCTGCTAACCCTACTGTGTATAGGTCCTGGAGCAGACAGATGTCACTGCACCTCTGCTAACCCTACTGTGTATGGGACCCGGAGCAGACGGATGTCACTGCACCTCTGCTAACCCTACTGTGTATGGGGCCCCAGAGCAGACAGATGTCACTGCACCTCTGCTAACCCTACTGTGTATGGGGCCCCAGAGCAGATGGATGTCACTACACCTCTCCTAACCCTACTGTGTATGGGACCCCGGAACAGACATATGTCACTGCACCTCTGCTAACCCTACGTGTTTGGGGCCCCGGAGCAGACGGATGTCACTGCACCTCTGCTAACCCTACTGTGTATGGGCCCCCGGAGCAGACGGATGTCACTGCACCACCACATTCGGATGACTTTGGTTCTTGATGTACACATGTAAAAGACATGAGCAATACAACTATCTGTATGTTATTAGTTACATTGTCTTTGTCTATATTTGTGACTCAGATGCGGTCAGAACAAATACAAATGTTTTATTGACCTTCATTATCTAGAGGTAATTGTAAATAGATTTTTTTTTTTTTAAAAAAAAAAAAGCAAAATGAAGTTCATGTAATAAAAAGTATTTCATGAAACAATTGTTTTTTGTTTTGTGCATAATGGATTTAAGGAGAATTGTAAGAAATCCCTGACATCTCCAGAGAAGCGGAGCAGATTGTGTGAGCACCAGTGGTGTCATAGCAGGACCATGAAGAACCGTCCATGGTCCTGAACTGCAGCCGGCTGCCAGCAACGTGTGCAAGAGCTTAGCACAATGTATACAGGCGATTATATACATAAGTGATTATATACAGAGGTGATTATATATATATATATTATATATATATATATATATATATATATTATTATATATTTTATATATATATATATATATATATATTTATATATATATATATATATATATATAACAGAGGTGATTATATATAGAGGTAATATACTGTATACAGAGGTGATTATATACAGAGGTGATTATATATAGAGGTGATATACTGTATACAGAGGTGATTATATACAGAGGTTATTATATTATATTATATAATATATATATATATTTATATATATTATATATATTATATATATATATATTTATATATATTATATATATATATACAGAGGTGATTATATGCACAGAGGTGATTGTATACAGAGGTGATTATACTGTATACAGAGGTGATAATATACAGAGCTGAGTATACTGTATATAGAGAGGTGATTATATACAGAGGTTATTATACTGTATACAGAGGTGAGTATAATGTATATATAGAGGTGATTATATATAGAGGTGATTATATACTGTATATCTACAGAGGTTATTATATACAGAGGTTATTATATATACAGAGGTTATTATATATGCAGAGGTGATTATATATAGAGGTGATTATAGACAGAGGTGATTATATACAGACAGAGGTGATTATATACAGACAGAGGTTATGAAATATAGAGAGGTGATTATATACACAAGCGATTATATACAGAGGTGATTATATATACAGAGGTTATTATATGCAGAGATTATTATATACAGAGGTGATTATAGACAGAGGTGATTATATAAAGAGGTGATTATATACTGAACAGTGAAGAACAGTGGGACATCAGTATCAGAGCTGTGTACAGATGTGGGATATATAAGTCGTGGGGTCCTCGCACAGTATATTGATCTCAGCCCTCGCTGTGTTATATGTGAAGTCTATGGAAATCTTTTCCTATATTCTGTAAGTCATGAGCGGTTATCAGATGGGTGGGATGGTGGTGGCGCGGTTTGGGTACCCCCCGGTCAGTGGATGCACACATAGCTGTGGGCGGATTGCTGGTGCTCGCCTGCGCGCTCATTTAGGAAGGCTTTGTGTGGTGTTATAATCCTCCTGTGCTGGGATCGTTATATAATAATGATGGCTACGTCTGATTGCTGCGCCGTCTCCCTCGCTGAACGCCATTATCATTCTGGACAGGAAAGAATATGAAATGGTTTAATCCATTTTCTCACATAAGCCTGCATTGTGTCTGGCTGCATTGTGCCGGCCCGGCCTATACATGATAGAAATGTCATAGTAACCTTCACGTCCCGCTTTGATAAATGCACGCTTATTTAAACCTGATATCTGCAGCATAATTCAGCGCGGGTGATGGGGTGGCCACGGTGTCTTCTGCCATGTAACCCTGAAGGGCCCCTGAATCACAGCCCCCCTCCACCGTGACCGCGTGCAAGGACACAGTATCTAATATACAACCTGCTTCTATTCCCATCATCTCATGCTGATGTGATATACTGATCAGCCAGATATACCATAGAGGCAGCTGCCACCGCGCGCCTACTGAAACATGGGGGACCAGCTTAGCTCTATTTGCACAGGACTGCTCCTTATATAAGCAATGCAACATTTACAACTGATAAACAGTGTAGGTCTCGGGTGACAGGAGCCCACCAGTGGAGTTGATTCTTGGAGCCCACCAGTGGACATGATTCTTGGGGTCCACCAATGGAGATAATTCTTGGAGCCACCAGTGGAATTGATTCTTGAGGCCCACCAGTGGAGTTGATTCTTAGGCCCACCAGTGGAGATGATTCTTGGGGCCACCGGTGGAGCTGATTCTTGGTGCCACCAGTGGAGATGATTCTTGGGGCCACCGGTGGAGGTAATTCTTGGGGCCCCACCAGTGGAGCTGATTCTTGGGGCCCACCAGTGGAGCTGATTCTTGGGGCCCACCAGTGGAGCTGATTCTTGGAGCCCACCAGTGGAGCTGATTCTTGGAGCCCACCAGTGGAGCTGATTCTTGGGGCCCACCAGTGGAGCTGATTCTTGGGGCCCACCAGTGGAGCTGATTCTTGGGGCCCACCAGTGGAGCTGATTCTTGGGGCCCACCAGTGGAGCTGATTCCTGTGACCACCAGTGCAGATGATTCCTGTGACCACCAGTGGATATGATTCTTGGGACCACCAGTGGAGATGATTATTGAGGCCACCAGTGGAGGTGATTAGTGTGGTCACCAGTGGAGTTGATTCTTGGGGCCCCCAGTGGAGATGATTGATAGGGCCCACCAGTGGAGATGATTGTTAGGGCCCACCAGTGGAGCTGATTGTGGGGGCCACCAGTGGAGTTGGTTCTTGATGCAACCAGTGGAGCTGATTCTTGGGGCCCCTAGTGGAGTTGATTCTTGAGGCTCAACAATGGAGTTGGTTCTTGGTGCTTTACAGTGAAGTTGATTTGTAGAGCCCACCAGTGGAGTTGATTCTTGGAGCCCACCAGTGGAGTTGATTCTTGGAGCCACCAGTGGAGTTGATTCTTGGGGCCCACCAGTGGAGTTGATTCTTGGAGCCCACCAGTGGATATGATTCTTGGGGTTTCACCAGAGGAGTTGATTCTTGGGGTTCCACCAGTGGAGTTGATTCTTGGGGTTCCACCAGTGGAGTTGATTCTTGGGGCTCACCAGTGGAATTGATTCTTGGGGCCCACCAGTGGAGTTGATTTCTGGGGCACACCAGTGGAGTTGATTTCTGGGGCACACCAGTGGAGTTGATTCTTGGGGCTACCAGTGGAGTTGATTCTTGGGGTTGTGTTACGGATACCCCTGCGACCCCCGTATCGGGTTGCGGGCGCATCCGCACCCCTGCGGTATCTCCCGCTGCGAGCGACGCCGCAGCCCCGTCCACGGGCGCGTCCGCAGCTCTGTACAGCACTTACCCTGCCACGCTCCTGTTCCCTGCCGTGCGTGCACTCCTGTGGCCGGCCGTGCGCGCGCTCGACACCCAGTGCGTGCGCGCGGTGCTGCAGTCAGGCTTAAAGGGACAGCGCGCCGATGATTGGTTTTCATCGGGCGCTGATCCTATTTAAGTCCTGCCCCTTCCTACTACCCTTTGCCGAATCGATAGTGCCCTGTGCCTGGAGAGGAAGCGTTCCCGTGTATCTTGCTGTCTACTGTGTACCGTACTTTCTGCCTCTGTCCCTTGACCACAAACCAAAGCCGCCTGTCCTGACCTTCTGTCTGTCCCCGACTATGAACCATTGCCGCCTGTCTTGACTTTCTGCCTGTCCCCGACTACGAGCCTGCTCCACGATTCTGTACCATGCAACACCTCGGCTGCCTCTGCAAGCAAGTCACGTCTGGGGTAGTGACCTGGTAGACTCCCGCCGCAGCAAGTCCATCCCGCTTTGCGGCAGGCTCTGGTGAAAACCGGACCTACTTAGATTCCGCTCCTTTCCGTGGCTTACACCATCGCTTGCGGTGGTCCAGAGGATCCACTTCCACAGACCGTTACAGTTCGATTCAGCCATGGATCCCGCCAAGGTGCCTCTACCGAGCGTCTCTGACCTCACCACCATCGTGGCTCAACAGTCGAAACAGATCGCGCAGCAAGCGCAACAGCTGAACCAACTGACTACTATGATGCAGCAGCTCCTTGCCACTCAGCAGCAGCAGCCGGCTGCGATGGCTACTCCCGTGGCAGCCGTTCCGGGGATTTCTGCCGGCCCTAAACTCCGGTTGTCCATGCCGTTGAAGTTTGATGGGGACCCAAAGGCCTGCAGGGACTTCATCACCCAGTGTGCCCTCCACGTGGAACTTATGACTGGTCAGTTCCCGTCTGAAAGGTCCAAAGTGGCCTTCATGGTCAGTCTCCTCTCCGGGAAAGCCCTGGCCTGGGCGACTCCTCTCTGGGACCAAGGCGATTCAGTCACCGCTGATTTTGCAACATTCCTACAGGAGTTCCACAGTGTCTTCAAGGAGCCTGCCCGCGCCTCGTCTGCCGAAACCGCCCTGTTGAACTTGCAGCAAGGGAGCTCCTCTGTAGGAGACTACGCCGTGCAATTCTGCGCACTAGCATCGGAGTTGGCTTGGAATAATGCCACGTTGTGCGCCACGTTCAAGAAGGGCCTCTCCAGCCAGATCAAGGATGCCCTCTCCACCAGGGACTCTCCATCTTCGCAGAGTGAGCTCATCCTTCTGGCAACTTGTATTGACATCTGTTTCTCGGAGAGACTGGAGGAGCTCCATCAAGAGCAGGAACTGGACCGAGCACGTCATCTACCCCTTCTTGCGCCAGTGTTTCTTCGGCCCCCACTGCCTTCTACACAAACTGCTATGGAAGAGGCCATGCAAGTGGACAGAGCCCACCTGATGCCGCAAGAACTTACGCGACGACGTGAGGGGAACTTGTGTCTCTACTGCGGCAGCCCCGAACATCTCCTCAGGGGCTGTCCGCACCGTCCGCAACGTCCGGGAAACGCTCGCACCTAGGCTTCATGGGAGAGGCATCTCTAGGTGTGAACAATCCCTCTCCATGGCTCATGCTGCCAGTTCTGGTCACAACAAATGCCAGAATCTCGTTTCAAGCGGCTGCCTTCCTGGATTCTGGATCCGCTGGGAATTTTATGGGTGCGACTTTGGTGGCCAAATATCGTCTCTCGGTGGTCTGCCTAGACCAACCCTTGGCCATCTCGTCCGTGAGTGGTGAGCTTTTGAGCGACTCTATCCTCTTTCGGACTGAACCGGTGGTCCTTCAAGTAGGGGCTTTGCACAAGGAGAGGATTGCATTCTTCGTGTTACCCCGTTTTTCCTCGGCTGTCCTCCTGGGGCTTGGGTGGCTGCAGCGTCACACTCCTATGCTCGACTGGAAGACTGGCGAAGTTTTGCGTCAGGGTCAAGGGACGGAGGCAGAAGGTACGGTACACAGTAGACAGCAAGATACACAGGAACGCTTCCTCTCCAGGCACAGGGCACTATAGATTCGGCAAAGGGTAGTATGAAGGGGCAGGACTTAAATAGGATCAGCGCCCGATGAAAACCAATCAGCGGCGCGCTGTCCCTTTAAGCCTGACTGCAGTACCGAGTGCATGCACTAGGGGGCGCGAGCGCACGCAACGGCGGCCACAGGAGTGCACGCACGGCTGGGAACAGGACAGGGCAGGGGTAAGTGCTGCACAGAGCTGCGGACGCGCCCGCAGCCCAGGGACAGGGCTGCGGCGTCGCCCACAGCGGGAGAGGCCGCAGGGGTGCTGATGTGTCCGCGACCCGATACGGGGGTCGCGGGGGCATCCGTAACAGGTTGCTTCTTGGGGTCCAAGGAAATTCCTACAATAAACAGCAAATAAGAGCCCACAAAAGTGGTAGAAAACTGAATATTGAAAGCAAGATGTTCATACCTAACAAGCTTGAAATACAAGGCTAAATATTTAAAGCAGAATGGTCACATCTGGTACATCCCAATCCCAAGTATGTTGCAGAAAAATGTTACCATATCATTCTTTTCAGGCACCATTTTGTCTCTTTTGTCCTCTTGCTGTAGATGACTTACCAAGGAAAAAAATTTACTTTCCCCAAAGGGTCCCTTCAAATCTTACCCGGGGAGGGCAATCACGAAAAGGGCAACCCTATAAAAAAAAAAAACCTTTAAAAGCCTTCCCCTACCTAAAAAAAAAACATAAAAAGTGCATTAACCAAACGCGTTTCATCCCCAATGTATGAGGAGTCGTCAGTGGGAAGAAATAGAAAAACCCGGAAAGGTTCATTGTAATTTTTTTTGGACCTCACCTTTTTTCAGAACTGGGTCACAAACCTCAATCTCAATAGGGTCGGTGCTCATTTTAGTTTTCCTATAAGATCCATTTTCTGAAATTTGCCTTGAAATCACTTTTCCCTTATTGCTCTTCCCCAACTCTTTACGCAACCCCGCACATATTTTTAAAACCGACCCCCTAAAAATTCTTATTTTTTTCCCTTTATGTTCTTTATAACAAGGAAAAATTTCAACTTCGTATCTTAAACTCAGTATTCCCAAATGCAGGGGGTCGGTGTCCAAAACGTTTGTTCCTATTTACCTAATGCCATTTGAGTAATTTTAAATTCTTATGTAACTTAAATTTTTGCTAAAAATGAAGTCCTGGGCTCTCCGGACATTTACATAATTACATACAGCTGCAGCCGCGTTTCTTTTTTTCTCGTTATTACCGGGGAGGTCCACTAATGTGCTAATAAGTATCTCCATTCCCTGCTTATGGAGTCAAATTTAAAAGAAAAGGGGGAAAAATGGTCCTATTTGTTTGAATTTCATCATTGGGGAAAGTGGTAAAAAGTGCAAGATTATTATATTTAGTTTATTTTGTAATAGGGAGCGTATTAGAGTAGTTATATTTTGTCATGGGGCAGTATTTTAAGTGTTTATTTTCTACATGGGGCAGATTATGTAGTTATATTCTGTACATAGGGCAGTATTATAGTATTTATATTCTTGTCTAGGGGGCAGTATTTAGTAGTTATATTCTTGTAATAGGGGAGTTTTGAGTTTTTATTTCTTGTAATGGGGGCAGTTTATAGTATTTAATTCTTGAATTTGAGGGCAGTATTATAGATTTATATTTTTTCTTTGGGGGGCCCGTATTTGGGTTTTTATTTCCCCGGTACATAGGAGGCTTATTACTGTAATTTATTTTGAATAGGAGACAGTTTTATAGTATTTATATTTTGTACTAGGGGCAGTATTTGTGTTATATTCTTGACATGGGGGCATATTATAGTGTTTTATTTTTAAATAGGAGCAGTATTTTATTTTTTATATTCTTGTAATAGGGCCCCAGTTTTATAGTAGTTATTTTCTTGTACATGGGGGGCAGTATTATATTTTGTTTTTCTGTATAGGGGCAGTTTATAGTTTTATTTCTTGAAAATTAGGGCAGTATTATAGTAGTTATATTCTTGTACATGGGGGCGATTATAGTAGTTATTTTCTTGTACTTAGGAACAGATTATAGTAGTTATATTTTGTCTAGGAGCAGTTTTTATAGTAGTTTATTTTGTACTAGGGGCTTTATGAGTTTTATTCTTGTAATAGGGGGCGTATTATAGTGTTATACTTTACATATGGGCAGTATTTTGTAGTTTATTTTGTACTGGGGCAGTATTTTTGTATTTTTTTTAAACATAGGGGAGTATTACATTTTTATATTCTTAAAAATGGAGCAGTAATATGTAGTTATATTTTTTAAATAGGAGCAGTATTATAGTATTTTTTCTTGTACTGGACGTATTTTAGTGTTATATTGTTGTACTTTTTAGCAGTTTTTATAGTAGTTATTTTCTTGTACTAGGGGACGAATAGTAGTTATATTTTGAAATGGGGGGGCATTTTTGTAGTTATATTTTGTACTGGGGGGCAGTATTATAAGTTAATTCTTGTTTGGAGGGTATTTTTTTGTTTTTATTTGTACAAATGGGAGTTTATGTAGTTTATTTGTACATAGGGGCGTATTATAGTTTTATATTTTGAACATGGGGCAGTATTACAATAGTTTATTCTTGAAAATAGAAGCAGTAATATGTGTTATATTCTTGTACTGGAGCAGTTTTATGACTTTTTCTTGTACATAGGAGAGTTTTAAAGTAGTTTTTTTTCCTGTACATGGGGAAAGGGGGTTTAAGTGTTATATTCTTGTACAAGGGGCAGAATTTAGTAGTTATATTCTTTTACAATGGGCAGTATTAAAGTCGTTATATTTTTTCATAGGGGCGTATTATAGTTTAATTTTGTACATAGGGGGCAGTTTTTTATGTAGTTATATTCTTTTAATAGGGGCTTATTTAGTGTTAATTTTGTCATAGGGAGGCGTATTATAATGTTAATTTTTTGGGAAAATGGGGAGTTTATTAGTTTTTTTTCCTGTACATAGGGGCAATTTAGTAGTTTATTCTTTAATAGGGAAGTATTTAGTAGTTTTTTCTTGTTGGGGACGTTTTTAGTAGTTTATTTTGACTAGAAAAATTTTTAGTGTTTTTATTTTGGCCAATATCAATTTCGTTTTAATGACATGGGACAACAAATTTTAATAAAAGGTTAATGCAATTCAATCAAAATTTTGAGTGTTTTTTTACTTTTTTCTTCATAGTTTATTTTTGAAAATATATAGAAAAAAACCAAATTATTTTTTCCCCCAACTCGGGAAAATTGTTCATCAAATCATCATCCCCCTTTGGGTTTCTTTCCTTAAAAAGTGAGCAGAAGTTATTTAGCATGATTTAGAAGAAAACTCAGAGACTGAAAATTGAAGATTGAAAATTTGTCTGTTCCAGCAAAGCAAAGCATTAAGGTCGTTCAAGAGCAGATGTCATGTCTAAGTAAACAAAGTACCAAAATTAATAGTTCTTGATAGGGCAAATTGTTCCTTCTTTAGTAAAGAGTCCACACTGAGATATCATAATAGATGTGCAGATACCATGAAATACGGCAATTTTCTGTCCCTTCTTAAGCTTCTTCTTTGCAGTCAGACAAATAATCAACAATTATTTGGAAAAAAACATATATCATTTTACAAGACCATAAGGGAAAACAGCACGATGCCCGAGAGAAAGAGAGGACTAATGACATTGATTTGGCATCTCTTCCCCCTTTAGACGAGCATTTTTTTGGCAATTTTAAAAACCGGGAAATTTCGGGGGGATTTTTCAAAAGGCCCAAATTTTAAATGAAGTTTTGGAGCAAAGGTGGACCCAGCCTACCATTACACCTCCTAGTAATAGGTAAGAGATGCTGTGGCTGACCTTGGCTTTCAGACCCCTGGTGTACTAAGACAAGAAGCCCTTTGATTTAAAAATCTTCTTCTTTGGAAGGGGTTTTGAGAACACAATAAACTTTTTGTTTCTTTGTAAAAAAAAAAAAAAAAAAAAGGAAAAAAACTTTTTTTTTTCTTATTAGACTTTGCTTCTGCAAAGGGATTTTAACACCATGGACTTTGTAGCCCATAATAGGACGACTTAAAGGGTTTTATGAGGTTAAAAACCCCCGCATGGCTTACGCCCTAGTATGAACCGCCATGTACATGGGTACAAAATGTTTTAAACCCCTTTTTATTTTTCATCTTTTTTTCATTGCCCATTTGGTAAATCCAAAAAGCTCATTTTTTTTTCATTTAAAGTGCACTTGCCCCCTCCCCACCCTTCTTGAAAGGAAAAAAAAAAAAGAAAATGTGATATTTTTTGAGATTTACTAAACAAGAAAAACTGAATATCCCTGGCATAATACAGACCTTTTTCTGGACACTCATATTTTTTTCACATGCGTCCTTTCCCCTTTTTTCCCCTTGAATGGTTTTTCCCTTCATTGGAGTCCAGCTTGTTTTAATTTAAAAGATAAAAGAATATTTGGTCTGCACTCCAAAAAAATTTTTTTGAAAAAAAATAAGTATAGGGGATTGGGGGCCCCTTGACGAAATTTTGGGGGGTGGCTTAAAACTTTTGATCAAAATTTTGAACCCAAAACCCCAAATTTTCATATACCTTAGCAGAAAAGCATTTTTCAAAAAATTTCCCTTTTGCCCTTTGATGTCTTCTTTGTTGTAGTGTGCTTGACATTTGGAATGATAAAATTAAAATGATTGGACTTGAAAGGAAAAAGGGACCACCTGTTTTTAAGACCCCCCGGCCGTGCATGTCAGAGCACATGAGAATCAGAGGGGTTTAAAGGAACTGCCCAAGGGCTCGAGACGTAGTGGAAAGGCACAGATTGGCCATGGGTTACAAAGTTTTCTTCAGCATCAAGGTTAAGACCCAAGTGGCCCCATAACCTTAAAGGGAAGAAGTTTGGGACGACCCCTTTCCCTTGACCGGGGCACCCAGCCAAACAAACAAATTCGTGGGGAAAAACCCTTTGGGTGGAGAGGTAAAGAAGAACCCCAAAGGGTCATGGGTGAGTCCAGAGATGCAGTGGGATCCCAGCTATGGAAATAAGACCTCTGGTCGATGAGACCAAGATTGAACTTTTTGGTGTTAATTGTAAGCGTGGGGGGAAACGGCCCCCGCTTCACCGCCAAAACAATCCCAAAAGGGAAACCCCTGGGGGGGCAGCATAGCTAGGGGACAGGGACAGGACGACTGGTTACAATTGAAGGAAAAATGAATGCGGGCCAAAATACAAGTATCCGGAAAGAAAAAAATTTCCAACCTCGGACCTCAGATGGGCCGAAGGTTCTTCTTCCAACAAAACAATGACCCCAAAACCCCAGCTAAAAAAACAAAAGCAGTGGCTTCAGAACAAATCTGACCCTTCTGACTGGCCCCCCCAGAGCCTGACCCAAACCCCAAAGGAGTTTTCTGGGAGACTTTAAAATGGCGTCCCCAAAGTTCACCTTTCCCAATGGGGAACTGGAGAGGTTGCAAGGAAGAATGGCAAAAGGGCTGAAAGCTTAAGCCATGTGAAATTTTTAGTTTTTCTTGTTTACTAAATTTGAAAAAAAATTTTTTGTTTTTTCCCTTTTAAGATGGGGGGGGGGGGGGGGGAGAGTGTAATTAATCAGCAAAAAACCAAACTTTTTTTATTTTCCCAAAAGGCTCCCCAAAGAAAGAAAGAGTGAAAAAAGTTAAAGGGGGGTTGACTTTCCATACCATGTATATAATGAGAAGGTGGTAATTGGTCCATCTCCATCCTAGCGAAATTTTGTGTACCTATGTTCGAAGCATCCTTAAAGGGTTGTTTCCTCACTCTTTCACAGAGCCAAAAAACAACTTTCATTCATGCATCCCGTCTGTCCCGGGCAGGCTGTGGGTGATTAGCTTTATGGTCTGTGGAAAAGGGCGTAATTATCTACATGAGAGGGAGTGTTTATCAAATCGGGGGAAATTTAGAGTAAAATAAACAAAAAAAATTGTTCCTTTGTTTTTTGATCAGAAAACTCAAGCCTCAAGCTGCTGCCATTCGTGTGATGACTCATCCTGTATCAGATAACAAAAACACAGGGGGGAGGCGGCCAGTAATAGAGAAAATGAGTGCACTCAGAGTGTAAAATAAATTTTTTTCCTCAACAAAGAAAAGTAAAGAAAATAATACATTTAGAAAATGTCTTCAGTTACTATTTCCTACATGTTGAAAGCTAATCTTTTTAGTACGACAACCCCTTTAAAGTGTTTGGAGAAGATGACTGCAGGCATCATCCTCCTTATTCACATGCATGGCTCATGTTAAAACCCCTTTAAAGCCTGGTAAGTGCACATCCCACCTTTAGGACCTGCAGCTATCTTAGGAGCGGGCCCCAGTAAGTGTCGACTCACAATGGAGGCCCCCTCACATTTTTTTTTTGATCTCCCTTCTGTTCATGGAGTTCCGGTACTCCCAAACATTTTCCACCCCCTGTATTGGGAACTCCCTAGAAAAAATGGAGAACAAGGTCCCCTGTACGGGAATCCCTAGAACAAAAAGGGAAAACAGTGCTCCCCTGCGTGGGAACTCCCATAGAACAGAATGGAGAGAACACAGCGTTTCCCCTGCAGTGGGAACCCCCCATAGAACAGGAATGGAGAGAACACAGCGCTCACCCTGTACTGGGAACTCCCATAGAACATAATGGAGAGAACACAGCGCTCTCCTGTATTGGGAACTCCCATAGAACAGAATAGAGAACACAGCGCTCCCCTGTACTGGGAACTCCCATAGAACAGAATGGAGAACACAGCACTCCCCTGTGCTGGGAACTCCCATAAAAACAGAATGGAGAACACAGCCCCCCCTGTGCTGGGAACTCCCATAGAAGAGAATGGAGAACACAACGCTCCCCTGAAATTGGGAACTCCCATAGAACAAAATGGAGAACACAGCGCTCCCCTGTATGGGAACTCCCATAGAACAGAAGGAGAACACGCGCTCCCCTGTACTGGGACCTTCCATGAACAGAATGGAGAAACACAGCACTCCCCTGTGCTTGGAACTCTCCATAGAAAGAATGGAGAAACACAGCACTCCCTGTGCTGGAACCCATAGAACAGAATGTAGAACACATCGCTACCCCTTATTGGGAACTTTCCATAGAACAAAATGGAAATACAGCGCACCCCTGTACTGGAAACTCCCATAGAACATGAAATGGAGAACACAGCGCTCCCCTGTACTGGGACCTTGCATAGAAAAGAATGGAGAACAAAGTGCCCCTCTGTAATGGGAACTCACATAGAGCAGAATGGAGAACACAGCACTCCCCTGTACTGGGAACTTCCCTAGAACAGAATGGGAGAGCTGGTTACACTTCTTTTTTTTTTTTTTTTTTTTTTTTTTTTTTGTGGGTGGGTTTTTCTTTTTTTTTTTTTTTTGTTTTTTTTGGTTTTTTTTTTTTTTGTTTTTTTTGTTTTTTTTTTTTTAGTTTCTATGGAAGTTCCATGTACATTCCGTTCCTCTGTACTGGAAAGTCCCCTAGAACAGAATGGAGAGTCGTACACAAGCCATGACTGGATCTTCGTTCTGAGTCGACACTTTTGGGGACCCGTTCCTGCGATAGGACCCAGAGGTGGTACCTGCACATATCAGACTTTTATGGCATATCCTATCAATATACCATCAAAGTGCATGGTGGGAGCCCCCTTTAAGATAGTAGGCATTCGTCTTGAAGGAAGGGTTGGTGATATCTTCTATCCTAAGTAGTCTGCCCTGTATAATGTGTTGTCTTGAACTTACCTTGCCGTATCCCTGATCTTCTACATCACTCTTACTAATTTTTCGGTTCTTTGACTATGTTCACACTTCTCCTTTCGTATCATATCTATATCTGTTTGATTTCCAAGCGTGACTCTTGGAAGGCTTGATCTCCCTTCTATCCCTTGTAGATCTTTCCTTCTACAATTTGGAAACTTATATTTTTTGTTTTCTGTGACATCCTTTTGTTTTCTATATAGGTCATTAAAGTGGGTCCTCCAACTTTGGACAGTATCAACTTATTAGAAGGGTCCCTGGACAATGTAGGGTTGGGACCCACCATTGATCGGCTGTGATTTCTGGGGAAAGCTGGCAGTAAATGTCTAATTTCGCTGCAGCGCCATCACAGGTGAAATTTAGCATTACAAAATGACCATTCACATCAATGTGTTGTCTATTTAATGAAGGTCAGGACAGGTCCTCCAGAGCGAGAGAGACTCCTTCTAAATACTCTCCACTGTCTCGAAGTGATGAGAACACTAAATATTAACCTAATATTCCCTAATAGCTACTGTATATGGATTTCTGGATTGGACAACTTCTTTAAAGTGGTCGCCTCCCTTCAGACATTGATGGCATATTGCTAGGATATCCCATCAATGTCCGATACTGTAGGTGCACGTCCTACCTCTCGGACCCACATCTATATCGAGCATGAGCCCCGAACAGAGAGATGGTTCGGACAGTCCTATTGAAACTAATGGGAGTTCCTAGTACAGCCGAGCAGCACATGGAAGAGTCCAGACCACCTCTCAGTTACAAACAGAGAGGTCTCAGGGCTTGTTCTGCAGATAGATGTGAGTCTCACCTTTATCTGACATTAATGGGATATCCTGATGGTTAAAACAGCATGGACTGAAAAACGAGTGAGATCATCCATTTAGGCCAGCAATGCCACACCCGCTGCCTCAAGTCATCTCGCCTGGTGCAACCCGTTTCTCCTCTTATGCTCCCAAGGCTGCTTCCAGGTCTTCCTGCCTCGGGTCGAGTATTTATGGATGTCCTCTGAGACCTTTCTACCACATCAGTCTTTAGTCTGCCCTATTGCCTCCTTTGATTTATATGGAGGAGTGTTGTGGGCATGCTGTGACATGTGCATTGGACAGGGATACGGAGTAGCTGAGCTGTCCTCCCCTCCTACTGACTTTTAGGGAAAGTGTTGTGGGCATGCTCTGGCTGCTCATCTGCGTTCCGGACCCAAAGTAGCAAGGATAGTACGAATACGAGTGGAACATGACAGGCTCCAGACACTTACAAGTGAAGAGAGTTTGTGGCGCTATAGCGTCTGTGACGTATATGCATATAGGTCGAGTGGATAGAGGATATGGGGAGTAGGCTGATCTGTATTCCTCTATTTCTGATACTATTTATAGGTAGAGTTTTTTGTGGCTATAGCTCCCTAAATATGGGCGAAAGTCACTTGGCAAGGATAGGGGAGTATCATATTGTTTTCCACATTATCTACTGACGTTTTATTGGACACGGATGCCGCTGAAAAATTGTATGTGTGACATGCCCTATAATATGAGCAAAGGTCACTGGCCAAGGATAGGAGTTAGCTGTTCGGGTCCTCATCTCCTAACTTGACTTTATTAGGGGAAAGTGGGATGTGGGCATAATTCTGTGACGTGAGCAAGGTCATTTGGGTAATGGGTGTGAGTTTGAAGATAAGTGGGTGAGTTGTGTAGCTGTGATCTGCTCTATTCCTAATGACTTTTATGGGAGAGTTTTGTGTGCATGCTCCCTAATATGTCAGAGGTCACTTGGCAAGGATAGGGAGTAGCTGAGTTGTCTCCATCTCCTATTGACTTCTATTGGAGAGTGTTGTGGACTTGCCCTGTGACGTGAGCAGTAGTCATTGGGTAAAAGATAGGGAGTAGCTGAGTTGTCTCCATCTCCTATTGACTTCTATTGGAGAGTGTTGTGGACTTGCTCTGTGACGTGAGCAGAGGTCATTGGGTAAAGATAGGGAGTAGCTGATCTGGCTCTATTTCCTGATGACTTTTATGGGAGAGTTTTGTGGGCATGCTCCCTAATATGAGCAGAGGTAACTGGGTAAGGGATAAGATCTAAGCGAAACAGTCCCTGACGTTATGTGGAGGAGTTGTTGTGGTCATGCGTGTGACATGTGCAATTTGGGACCGGACCAATTTGTTTCGTAAGCTGAGCAGTCCAACCTCTCCTACTGACTTTTTAGGGAGAGTGTTGGGGGCATGCTCTGAGAGATGAGATGAGGTCATTGTGCAAGGATAGGAAGTAGCTGAGATGACCCCATCTCTTACATGTGAAAGTGTTGTGGGCTTGCCCTGTAATATTGTATGTTGTGGACATGACCTTTAACATGAGCAAAGGTCACTGGCCAAGGATACAGAGTAGCTGAGCGGTCCTCCTCTCCTACTGACTTTTTAGGGAAAGTGTTGTGGGCATAATCTGTGACGTGAGCAGAGGTCATTGGGTAAGGATAGGGAGTAGCTGATCTGGCTCTATTTCCTGATGACTTTTATGGAAGAGTTTTGTGGGCATGCTCCCTAATATGAGCAGAGGGCACTGGGTAAAGATAGGGAGTAGCTGAACTGTCTCTATCCCCTACTGACTTCTATTGGAGAGTGTTGTGGACATACCCTGTAATATGAGTAAAGGTCACTGGGCAAGGATTTGGAGTAGCTGAGCGGTACTCCTCTCTTACTGTACAACAGGCAAAACAAAGAACTCCTACAAGCCGTTCGTTCGGTGCCTCGTCCTTTAACCCCCTTACCGACATTTGTCGTACTTCATGACGGCAATGTCGGGTAGGTGGTCGTTCCCAGGGGGCAAATTGCCCGTATGAGTACGTCACGGCAATCTTGCGCGCTCACAAGCGGAGACGCGCAAGATCGCGGCCATGGAACCGGCGGTATATTAACCGCTGGCAATCATGCCGCATCCCCCACAGGGCCGAGTGAGCTCCGTGCCGCGTGGGATTAACCCCCCGATGTCGCGACTAGCGGTTGCGACATCGCGGCTGCGGGCGGCAGGATGGAGCTCCTGTCTGCCCCCGATCCCGGCGCAGTAACGCCGCTGAGCGCCGGTACTGAATCCCCCAACAGACAGCCCGGACGCCTGAAGCTACAGCATCCGGGTTTGTCTGGTGACGTCACGATGCCCACAATGCCATATGGTGGGCAGCGTGACAACAGTTTGCCATGGAGACCACATACAGCTATAAACGTATGCTGATCTCGCTATTGCATGAACATCTGACGATACGTTCATGCAATTCTCCCCCTGGGGGAAAGTGTAAAAGTAATAAAAAGTTAAAAAAAATGTAAAAAAGTAAAACCAAACACAAAAAATAAAATAAAAACAGGTACATCGCCCTTTTTCCCCTTACAAATGCCAATCGCCCTAAAAAAGATTCAAAAATAAATAAAGTACCCATATGTGGTGATCGCCGCGTGTGTATCGACCCACCCTATAGAATCTGTCATGTTATTAACCCGTTACGGTGAACCCGTTAAAAAAAACCCCCCAAAAAACAGTCACAGAATAGCAATTTTTGTTCCATCCCGCAGCACACAAAAATGGTGTAACAAAGTAATCGAAAACTCATATCAACATCAAAGTAATGCCAATTAAAACGTCATTTCATCCCGCAAAAAAAAAGTCCTTAGACAGCTCGTATACGGAAAAATAAAAAAGTTCTGGCTATTAGAAATAAGCGATGCATAAATATTGTTTTTACATCAATAAGAAACACTTTTTTTTTCAAATAAAGATTGGTGCTTGCAAATAAAAAAACGACATAAATTGGGGTATCACCGTATTCGTTACTCAACCACAGAGTAAAACTATACTTGTCACGGATCACTAGCACGGTGAACCGCTATATAAACAACACCAATACAATAAATAAAAAACACTGCCTAGATTGCAGTATTTCTTTCACTCCTACCTTCCCAAAAAACAATTTAAAAGCGATCATAAATCTTGTCCTCAAAAAGATTACCAATCAAAAACGTCCAACCATCCCGCAAAAAAAAAGTCCCTATAAGCTCCATAACAGAAAAATAAAAAAAGTTTTATGGCTTCAGACAGCGGTGATGCAAAAACGTGTTTTTTCTTTTCAAATAATTTGTTTTTATGTGTGTAAAACAGTAAATACATTAAACAAATTACAAATTGAGGTATCGCTGTAATCGATCACTCTCCGCTGAAGTAATAACTAGCACAAGTTCATTTATACCGCACAGTGACCGCTGAAATGAATAAAATAAAAAACACTACCAGGATTGCTTGTTTTTTTTACAAAATGCTTACACAAAAACCTTAATAAAAAGTGATCAAAAGTGCCATCATATGCCCCCCGTAATGTATCCAATAAAAGACGATCAACTCATCTCGTAAAAAACCAAGCCCACAAGCAGCTCCATATACATAAAATTAAGAAGCTAGCTGTTCAGAAAAGGACAACAAAAAAACCAACTTTTTATAAAACCGCTTCTAATGTGTAAAGTAATTAAAACATAAAAAACATATAAAATTTTTATCATGGTAATTGTACCGACCCCCATATTATAGTATCCCTTCATTTATCCGTATGGCGAATACTGTAAAAATGAAGCCCAAAAACAATGGCGGAACTGCGTTTCCCCCTCCCTTGTCCAATGCCCAATGCTAAAAAAAAACTACGGAACACTGTGCGCCCAAAATGCAAATACTACATCCTTAGGTGAGATCCCTGATGGGCGTTGAACCAAAATGGAGCAACCTTCTGGAAGGTTTCACCTGTTATAGTACTTTGGGCTTTGGAGATGCGACATGGCCCCACCAAATCTGTGCGTCAAAAGCCAAATAGCACTCCTCCCTTTGTACCCCCTGCCATGCCCAAACAGCAGTTTACACCCACATGTAGTGGATATTGCCGAACTTGGAAGAAATTGCGTAACCAATTTTTTGGGGCTTTTGTTTCCAAGATTTCCTTGTAAAAATTAAACATTTCCAGCTAAAATTGCAGATTATTGGAAAAAATATATTTTTTTTTTATTTTTCAGAGCCAGAACGCTAAAAAATTGTGAAACGTCATGTGGGGTAGATATACTCACGCACACCTGAGATATATTCCCGTAAGGGGTGTAGTTTCCAATATGGGGTCTTTTTAGTATTTATTAAGTTTTGGAACCTTAGTGTCCGCAAACCCTGAAATGTCCCCTAAATATAATCGTAATGAAATAAAGCCCCAGATCCAGTAGGTGCACCTCCTATTCTGGGCCTTGTGGTGAGCAAATAATCACTATGGCCCACATGTGGGATATCTCTGAAACGGCAGAATAAGGGGAAATCAATATTAATTTTGCATTCCCTATCACATTAACCGAATTCATGTCAATAATGTAATAAAACATTGAAAATCTGCAAAAAATGTGAAATTTTTAAATTTCACTTCCACTTTGCTTTAATTCCTGTGAAACACCTAATGGTTTAATAAACTTCATAAATGCGTATTGAATACATTTTTAAGGGAGTAATTTTCTTAGATGATGTCACTTATGGGGGTATCTCACATACAGGTCAATCAAAGTCACGTTATAGAACTGGACTGGTCCCTAAAAAATTTATATTGCAAATTTTCTTGAAAATTTAGAAAAATACTACTAAGTTTTTATAAGCCCCCTAATTCGTAAAAAAAAAAAATAAGACATTTAAAAAAATGATGCCAAATCTACAGCAGACATATGGTAATGCCTAGTTATGAAACTATTTTTGAGTGAATAACTATCTGTCTTACATGCATAAATTTTTGAAGTTTTGAAATTGGTAAATTTTTTCACATTTTTCACGATAATTTGATAGTTTTCACAAATAAACAATCATATTTTTGGACCAAAATCTTCTTACTATCTTAAAGCACAATGTGTCCACGAGAAAAAAATCTCTGAATCACATGGATAGGTAAAGTGTCCAAAAAGTTATTCTCACAATAAAGTGACACATGACAGATTTCAAAAGGGGCTCTGTCAAGAGGCCAAAACTGGCTCCGGCGATAAATGGTTTAAGGAGAATCTTCCCTCCTGAGCTACCCGTTGCCTCCCACACAGCCAGCCTGTATCTTCTCTACTCTGACTGAAGAGGGACAAAAAATCCCGAAACAGAGTTGTCTGTAATGAGAGATACTGGCTTGCTAAAAAAATCTTTTTGCTTTCTCAGACTCGGTGTGTCAAAAGCAAATGAAGGATTTGTTACAACCAACAGAGGGCGCTGTGGCTATCTCAGCCCCTTTTCCCATAATGCCTTGTGATATGCAGAAGCTAAGTTAGAGGTCGAAAAGGCAAAACAAAAACTCAACAAGCCGTTCGTTTCGGTGCTCTCCCTAAGGAGAGATCTTCCCTTCCTGACTTTTTAGGGAGAGTGTTGTGGGCATGCTCTGAGAGATGAGGTCATTGTGCAAGGATAGGAAGTAGCTGAGCTGACCCTATCTCTTACATGTGAAAGTGTTGTGGGCTTGCCCTGTGACGTGAGCAGAGATCATTGGGTAAGCATAGGAAGTAGCTGATCTGGCTCTATTTCCTGATGACTTTTATGGAAAAGTTTTGTGGGCATGCTCCCTAATATGAGCAGAGAGCACTGGCAAGGATAGGGAGTAGCTGAGCCGTCCTCATCTACTGACTTTTTAGGGAAAGTGTTGTGGGCATGCCCTGTGACAAGAGCAGAGTAGCTTATCTGGTTATATTTCCTAATGACTTTTACGCGAGAGTGTTGTGGGCATGCTCTGTAACAGGTGTAGCAGTTACTGTGCACAGAAGGACAGGAGGGTGGGGGATCTGAACCAGGGTTCTAACCTATTGTCACTAGAATCTGTGTTATCTGCCTCCAGGTATATCATAGGAGGTGTTACTTTTCATTATAACCCCACCGTGTAATAATATGGCTACTGCCCTTGCCTCTAGTGTACACAGCACCAGCTGAAAAGTGACAGGCTTGGTAATGTCTCAGGAGACTGTGTGAAAATTGCAATATTTCATGAAATTTTTTTATTAACATACATGGGAACATAAAAAACCCTCAATCTTGATTCAAGAATAGGTTATTTTTGGATGACAGCTTGTTTCTAGATTTAGGGCATTTCATCCAGACCCGGAGATGCCACTTGCCAATTCCTTTGCAGGAATGAATGAGGTTTTTTTTATCCTTACTGCAATGGTACATAAATAAGAGGAAGTCAGAACTGGAGAGGTTTATCTCTAGCCCCTTCTAGTCCAGCAAGAGCCTTGTAAATTGTATTTCAGGAAACCCATAGAAAATTTCGGCAGATGATCTCATTGTGAACCCCTCCCGGCAGCAGATGACAGCGCACTGCTATTTACTATGATGCCAATGCTTGGCCTGAATCATCTCTTTCCATGTACAGAAATACTCTTTCCCAAAAAATTATTTGAAGAAAAAAGTAAATAGGAATTTTTTATTTTTTTTACTAGAAAATGCAACCCTCTCTCTTCTACGGCAATGACCTACAATGCTTACCCATGAAATCCTCCACGTGACGGTCAAAAAGAAAGTGCAATTTGTTAAAATCTCTCTTACAGTCCCTCCTTAATACAGGCAGTCCCTGTGTTACGGACGGGATAGGGACTGTAGGTTTGTTCTTAAGTTGAATTTGTATATAAGTCGGAACAGGTAGATTTATTAAATATGACTCCAGCACAAAAGGTTTTGTTTTTAGTTTTGAATAGTGCAAGGAAGGGTTTTTACATTTGTTTTGATGTCTTTGCTCCTGTTAAAAAGATTTCACCTCATGTGCTGCTGTGGCGTGCTGGAACTTGTCGTTCCTCAGCTACTATCTGCTGTGGAACATGGAACGACAAGTGCCAGCATACCCCATAAGTCTCCGTTTGTAACTAGAGGACAGATGTAAGTCAAAACGATGTAACTCGGGGACTGTCTGTACTTAGTTGCCTAATCCAGCACTAGCATGGTATTCTAGAGGTGGCAGAGGAGAGGATGGGGGTAGTAGTAGATTTGACTCTTATGGTGGCTATCAACCAAACCTCTCATGCTCCCAGGGGAACGTCACAGTGAAGATGGGGTCTGCTTGTATAGGACTAGGTGGTGTTCCTCCAGTGTACACTCTCTGTACATATAAACCTTTCTGTCCTGATGGTGGTGGAGCATACCTCAAAAGTATCCCTCTTTTGGAGGGACAGTCCCTATTTTTAGCCCCTGGCCCTCTGTCCTTCTTTGCATGTCTCTCTTTTTCACATGGGAAATAGATTTGTATTGATGAACTTAATACATTGCTCCAAAAAATACCTGTCTGGCTCCTCATTGCAACTGAAATATAATTTCATCATTTTGTGAAATGTAGACCATAAAAAGATCTATATTTCGAAGATATCTATTTAAAATTTTTCATAAAAATGTATTTAAGTGGATCACTATGCCTTAAACATTCGGTCCTTTACACGATAAATGCTAGGAGCGATGGTTTTCTAGCGTGCTTTGAGCCAAAAAACTGTCATAGCCCTGTCTGACAGATGTATGAGAGGTCGTATGCCAAAACTTGGCACGTTCTGCACCAGACATGACACTTTTGTATGCACCAATTCTATGAGAGCGAGTCGCGTGAGATTTGTACGATGCACCACATTTATGAATGTGCCATGCCAAAATGTGGGGAGAAAGTGTCACACTAGTCCATACCAATTTCATAGTGACGAGGCTAAGATAAATTTTGGTGCATTCACACTCTATACTCCCCTTTTGCTGCACAAATGTGTCTCACAATGGCAGACATTTATAAAGTGCTGTGAGACACTTTCACTCATACTGGCAAATTCTACACTAACTTACTGACAAGGACAACTGTCGAGGCGGTGCCACTTTTCATACATGTCCCCCTAGGTCTCTCTCTTTAACCATCTTAAAAGTTGGGAGATATGGTGGAGGTGTCCGTGGTGTTGGTGCAGATTGAAAGGTGGGAGTCCGAGTGGAAGCAGTAAAACAATCTCTTTTACTCCAGGCTAGGTGGGACACACAGGACTAGGCTCTCCAGCAATAACTTGAAGTTTATCTGCTAGCACCAGAACAATATAAAATAATGACGTTTAATTGATATTATATTAAAAACCTATAGTTTCCATCTTCTGACGCGTTTCGAGTCAGGTGGCTCTTACTTTTACTTATCGTTCTGGTGCTGAAAGATAAACTTCAGGTTGCATCTACTGGAGATTTGCCTGCTGTCTGTCTTTTTCTTTTCCTTGCATCGGATTATCATTCAAGGACTGTGTTTTTGGACTCCTATTCCATGATGTACGTTACCGATGATGAGCAACAGAGAGCTTTATTTTTTCTACTCCAGCAATAACCTTGCAATAATATAAGTCCAAATATAAGTCCAAAAATCCAGACTATCAATACACTCAGCAGGAGCTGTAGTTCTAACCCCTTGCTATCTGGAACTATCTTCTGACAAACAATATTGTTGAGTTAACTCAGAGCCTGCTAATTCTCAGCTGTCATGAGGTCTGTTCTTGCACTGATTTACCTTATGCCACCTCTCTGTCTAGCAGGTCTGCTCCTTTTTTGGATCTTTTCTTTCCTCCTAGTCTCTGTGGCGAGGAATAAAGGAGTTGTTTACTGGTTCCTTAGCTGGCATCTAACCAAGGTTGCACCACTTGCTTACTGGAACTAGAACTCAACTAAGAACTTTGAACTAAACTCTCTAGAATCCCAGTTCCAAGGTTTGATATGATCTCTGGCCACACTCCAATTTCCTACGCACCCACCCCTTGCTTCAAGCTGCTCAGTACATTAGCTATTTAGGTATGTTCACACTATGAATTCAGACACTGAAATTTCAGCGCTGAATCCACGCTATATCCTGGTCGGAAAATTTCAGATGAGAATACAACACTGATGTTCAGAGGTGGATTGTTCACCTTCTCTATACTATATGGGAGGCACAGAATCCACCTCTAGGAATTACAGTTGAAACCAGAAGTTTACATACACTTTATAAAAAATTTTTCTCACTATATGACATGAAATCAGAATAAACCTTCCCTGTTTTATGTCAATTAGGAACCAAAATTATTTATATTTCCCAAATGCCAGAATAATGAGAGGATTTTTAAGTCATTTTTATTACTTTCTGCAAAGTCAAAAGTTTCCATACATTTCATTAGTATTTGGTAGCATTGCCCTTAAACTATATGACTTGGGTCAAACGTTTTGGATCCTTCCACAAGCTTCTCACAATAGTTGGTAGAAATTTTGGCCCCTTCCTCCTTACAGAACTGGTGTAACTGAGCCATGTTTGGAGGTCGCCTTGCTCGCACCTGCCTTTTCAGCTTTGCCCATACATTTTCAATAGAATTGAATTCAGGGCTTTGTGATGGCCACTCCAAAACATTGACTTGGTTCTCCTTAAGCCACTTTGTAACCAGTTTGGCAGTAGCTTCGGGTCATTGTCCATTTAGAAGACACATTTCAGCCCAAGCTTTAACTTCCTGGCTGATGTGTTGAGATGTTGCTTCAGTATTGCCACATAATCTTCTTTCCCCATGATGCCATCTATTTTGTGAAGTGCACCAGTCCCTCCTGCAGCAAAACAAGCCCACAACATGATGCTGCCACCCCCGTGTTTCACAATTGGGGTGATGTTCTTATGCTTCAAAGCTTCCCCCTTTTTCCTCCAAACATAGTAATGGTCATTATGGACAAATAGTTCAGGTTTAGTTTCGTCAGACCATGGGACATGTCTCTAAAAGTGTAAGTCTTTGTTCCTGTACATTTATAAACATTAATCTGGATTTTATATGTTTGGAGTAATGGCTTCTTCCTGGCAGAGTGGCCTTTCAGCAGATGTTGATACAGTACTTGTTTCACTGTGGTTAATGACACAAACTTACCAGCTTCCGCCAGCATCTTCACAAGGTCTTTTGCTTTTGTTCTTGGGTTGATATGCACATGTCGGACCAAAGCATGTTCATCTTTGAGACTCAGAACCTGTCTCCTTCCTGAGCGGTATGATGGCTGGGCATTCCCATCTTGTTTGAGCTTGTGTATAATTGTTTGTACAGATGAATGAGGCACCTTCAAGTATCTGAAAATTGTACCCAAGGATGATCCAGACTTGTGCAAGTCCACAATTCTCTTCCTGATATCTTGGCTGATTTCTTTAGACTTTTCCATGATGTTACACAGAAGCAATGTGTTTCTGGTGTGCAATAAAATACATCCACAGCTGTGTCTCTAACTCAGATGTTGCCAATAAACCTATCAGAAGCTTCCAAAGACATGACATCATCATATGGGCTGTCCAAAATTGTATAAAGGCAGAGTAATCCCAGTGTATGTAAACTTCTGACTTTGCAGAAAGTAATAAAAATGCCTTAAAAGGGGGGCGTGGCCTGCCATGATAGAGGACAGACACTGCTAGTGAGAGCTCCAGCCGGGGGCCGTTCAAAACCAAGGTGCCTAAAATCTTAATATGGGTCCCTAAACGCCAGAAAAGACACCTAAGAAGGTCTATGAATGCTCGCAGCAGAGATCTCTATCTGCAACTTCTTTTCCCCTCTGGAGGATCTGCAGTCACCCTCAGGAGCAAGCTCCCAGAACGGGTGCCATCTTACCCAGGCCGCAGCCTATTCCTGGCAAGTCGGAAGCACAGAACCTGCAGGTCTCACAGCCTCTCCCCAAAAGAGTAGGCAGAAGAGGCAGAAGGACATGCAGCCAGGACAGCAGATACCTCTCCTGAGCCCCCTGACACCACTGGCATGCAGCACAGAGGAGATAGTGTACTGGGGTGCAGGAAGATCTCCACAGGAAGAGACACCATTACAGCAGCACAAGGTACAGACAGGCAGGCTGTCTACAACTTCATCCTCTGTTAGAGGTAAGAGTATGCCTGAGAAAAGCAGCAGGGGAGATGAGGAAACTGGGAGCAGTGCTGCGACCAAGAGAGACCTGTTTTACAAGAAACAAGCAGTAAAGGGTGACATACAAAATGCTACATTAATCACTCCCCCTGCCATGCTGCACTCCCTAAGACCTTCCCCAAAGGGCCTCTCACCAGCATCATTTAGGGGATCTGTAATGGCCCCTTTGGTTAGATTCTGTTGCAGCCCAAATCCCTTGTCTATACAACTATCAGAGCATTAACCCCTGAACTGCCGATGGCTGACACGTACTGGCTAAACCAGGATTCCCAGCCTGAATCTGAAATAAATCCCAAAGGGATAACCCTGCTGTAAGTTTATTCCAAATTTAAATGAAGGAAATTCTGAATCTGCTTCACCTAACATATCCAGGGACAAAGCTTTGCTCGCATTAAGAGATCACCTGGAATTGCAGGCGCTGCTCTTCTTGTTACCAACAAAGAGTGATCTGTCAGCACTGGCACATGGACTTAAAAAGTGCCTGGAAGTAGGATTCACAAGGGTTCAGTCTGATGTCTCAGCCTTGCGGGGATAAAGTTCACAACCTTGAATCATTCCAGACGTCCGGGGCAGCGTGCCATAAACTGATCTGCAATCCTCTATTGCAAACCAACAAGCAATCCAACAACAGCTTACTGATCACTTGGGACGATTTAGAAAATCGCAATAGAAGGAACAATGTAAGAGTGGGGAGGACTTCCAGAAAACAGTAAAGACACAAGCATTGGGGACAATCACTAACAAAGTTGTTCAATTCTATACTTGGGAAAAGTGAGGATTCACATATGGAAATAGATAGGGCACACCGAGCGCTGCGCCCTCAAAGCCAAGACCCAGCCAGACCACGTGATGTGATTTGCCGTATTCACTATTTCTCGGTAAAAGAAGAAATTATGAAAAAGGCTCGAACCATCCCTGATATCTTTTATGAAGGAGCCAAGACTCGCTTTTCCCTGATCTATCTAGACGGACTTTACAACTAAGAGCTGAAAACCAGACCACTGCTATCGGTCTTACAGGCAAACCAAATTACATACCGTTGGGGTTACCCATTTGCCCTGTATGTCCACACAGATGCTGGGACAGTCTCCTTCAAATCACCAATGGACTTACCAAATTTCCTTTCTGCCTTAAAGCTCCCTTTCCAGTGACCTTGCCAGACTTGGACACTCTTTCAACAGCAAACTCAAAACCCAAAGCAGTGGCAGAAAAAGCACTACACCCCCAAGAGGATCATCGATCTCTACTGCCCCAAAAAGAACAAAGACCACATACAGCCTCAAGACTGTAGCCCAGCTTGAAAAAAGTGGATGTCGCAGTTAGAAGAGGATTGCATTACAATACGCCGTGAGAGTGTCTTAATAAGAATGTTTTATATTGCTTTTTCCTAGGTGTCATAACACATTAATATAAAGACCCTACAAATTATATCTTAGTGTTTGTTCACTTTGTAGGTCGTCATCACTTGAGATAACAGTTCTAGATTGAATTAGAAATGGCCCCATGGAGTTGAAGTCCATCTGCCCACCTTTAACTGAAGTTTGGAATTTGGTGTATTAAATTTTTACTCTGTATACCAAAGTTCAAACAACTTTTTTTTTTTTTTCTCTTTCTCAGGTAGACATTTCCCCCCATGGGGAATATTTTTGAGCATTGCATGCTCGCTTTGCGCAGCTATGTTTGCTGCACCGGTTCGCTAATTTTTCATTGCCTTACCATTTACTGTTAGGCTTTTCTTTTGAGTTAAAGTTCAGCTATGTTTCTATATGTTGAAATTTTTGTGCTGCTTTTTGTGGATTTGCGGGGACCTCTGGTGGTGACAAACAACACATTTAACACTTTTTTTTCAAATGACTAGTCTACACATAGTACCCCCTTAAATGTTAAGGGATTCAACATCCCGGAGAAACGATCCCAAATTCTTTACAACATGCACAAGCAGAAGGTTCACATATTATGTGTTGAGGAAACCCCCCTTATTTCTGGGCATCTCTCATCTTTCAAAAATAAATACTTCCCTACGTGGTGTCAGAGCAGTAACCTCACTCACAAAACAAAGGGGGTGGCAATATTCATACATAAAAATCTCCCATGCAAAGTACTAGAGGTCAAAACAGATAACAACGCATGGTATGTCTTTGCCCGTTGTGAAATTGAGAACACCCATCTTTTACTTTTGGGCAAACATATGTGCCCCAAACCAAGGGCAACTCACCTTCTTTAGTAAGATGCTGGATGAAGTAAATAAGTAAAATAATATTGTGTGGGGACTTCAATTTAGCCCTTCAACCTGAGGTTGACACCTCATCTGGCAAGTCCACTACATCATGGAACAAACTTAACAAAAAAAAAAAAATTATTATATAGTATGCAGCTAATTGATACTTGGAGGTTAGCCACGCTAACATGAGGGATTTATACCTTCTATTCAAACCCACATAAGTCTTACAGTCGCATAGACTACATATTTGTACAGCATACCCTTCTGTCATCTCTCCAAAAAACTTCTATAGGTAATATATTGTTATCTGACCATGCTCCAGTACATTGCGAACTCCTACTTTCCATAAGTAGCAGCAAACAATTTACATGGAAGCTTAATGATCGCTCCTTAAAGATGCCCTGTGCGTGCAGGAAATTACCCAAACAATTAATAATTTAAAACAAATACATAAACACAGATCCCTCTACACCACAAAATTTAAAATGGGAAGCTCTGAAGTTTTGTGGTGCGCGGAGTTTTAATCAAACATGGGTCGAGGCTCAAAAAAGAAGCAGCAGCCAAACTGCAGATGCCCCTTACTCAAACTGTCTTTATTGGAGACAGCTCATAAAACCTCACTTGCAGAACATGAACTGCGCGAAATCACACAGGTCAGACATGAAATTAAACAGCTTCTTGACAAAAAATCTGCTCGCTTCAAACAGATATGCGCACATTCTTTTTATTATATGGAGCAATAAGCCTAGCAGAATGTTAGCACGTGCGCTCCGTGAAAAAAGACCCTCGTTATTTATCTCCTCTATTAAATCCCCAAACTGGTCATATTGTACACACCACCCCCCAGGATTTGGAACAATTCCATTCTTACTATCAGGGGCTGTACAATCTCCCTAGGTGTAACCACTCTTCAGATTCTCTGGAGGGATTTTTGAAGAAATCTTCACTGCCCGAAGGGCTCCCCCAAAAAACTGTCTCAATTAGAGTCACCATTTTCACCAGATGAATTACAACACCATTTCTTCCCTACCTGCAGGCCCAAAAGTCCAGGCCCGATGGGTATACTGCAATATTTTTCAAAACATTTAAGGAACTACTAGCGAAAACCCCTTGTTAGAATCATTTAACTCAATTTCCCGCCTTCCTTTTTACAAGCACATATCACTGTAATCCCCAAGCCAGGTAAAGACCCAATGCTATGCCCCAGCTATAGACCTATATCGCTTTTAAATACGATACTAAATTATTTGCTAAAATGATAGCACTGAGACTCAATTCAATTTTAGGGAAACTAATACATTTTGATCAGGTGGGAAATTTGTCCCATCAAGGAGCTAGGGACAATACCCCAAAACTTTTTCTATCATAAATCACGCTTTTTCATCAATACACACCATGCATGATCCTATCGCTGGATGCGGAGAAAGCGTTCGACAGAGTAGACTGGCGATTTTTGCAGTCTGCTCTGTCAAACATTGGTGGGGTCCAGTTATTGATGCACAGAATCCTTGCCCTATATCATGCCCCCTTTCGCCCAGATTAAAATAAATGGGTCCCTTTCCAGGGCCGTTTCAGATCCGCAATGGAACCAGGCAGGGATGTCCGCTATCACCTATTCTATATTCATTATTATGGAACATCTGAGGGAGTCCATCAGAAACGCAGGAGATGTGAGAGGGATCCAAAAAAGGGTCAGCAATACAAATGCTCTGCATTCGCAGATGACCCCCTTTTATACATTGCACATCCCATTAACATCCCTCCCGGTTCTAATGAATATCCTAAAGGAATTTGGCCAACTTAGTAATTTCAAAGTAATTTTTTTTTAAAAGTATTGCATTAAACTTAACCTCCAGTCTCGGTAGTGGACTCAATAAAACGTAACTTCCCCTTTTTAAATGGGCTAAGCAATCATTTACTTATCTAGGGATACAAATCCCGCTCATCAACATCTTGTATACGACCTCAACTAAAGCTCCCCTATTAACTTCTATAAAAGCTGACCTTAGCAGATGGGAAAAAGGATTTCCTCTTGGGTGGGGAGGGTGAACATCGTAAAGATGAATATCTTACCACGTCTTTTATACCTTTTCCAGACTATCCAGTTTTAAACCCCTTAGACCTTCTTCCAGGGTATCAATAACATCTTACGCACTTCATATGGGCTGGAAGAAGCCAAGAATTGCAAGAGACATTTTGATTCGATCCAAAATAAAGGGTGGGTTGGCTTTGCCGGACATCAAATCATACTATGTAGCGGCGGCCGCCACCAGAGTGATAGACTGGTTTCCACCATTAAAGACAACAAAATTTTTGGGTTCAGATGGAAGAGGCAATAATCGGCTCCCCATTATCAGCTCTACCATGGACACTATACTCTGATGGAACAGAATTAAAACCCACAAATATACCTCTTATTTCCAGAATCACATCTTCTGTTCTCAGAGTGTATGGTCCAAATATAGGCTATTCTTCCCCGACGGGCCTCTTATCCCGATAAAAGGGAATACAGCCCTATCAATAAACTATTCCCACCTTGCTATATCAAAAAGACTCAAAGAATCGAAACTTACATTACACCCACTTTCTGGACACCACCTCCTTTAAAGCTTATGAAACACTAATACCTTTCGAAAAAAGAAACACCCAACACGTGGTTACAGTATATGCAAATCAGACATTTTTACACTGTTAATAAAAAGAAAATAGATTTACATACGGATTTAACAGAATTTGAATCACTATGTGCTCTTAAGAAACCTCCAGCCCATCTCATCTCTCAGATATATAACTGATAATTACTACCTTAACCCCCTACAAACCCACTTATCAAATCGATGGGAGACAGAACTTAACGCTATTTACTGATGACGAATGGGAGAAAGCATGTATTTTAACACATAGGGCATCGGTATCTTGCCGAAAACAAGAAACAAAATTCAAAGTTCTGTCTAGATGGTATAGGGTACCAACCCTCCTTAATAAACTTATCCCTCAGGTCCCCTCATGTTGCTGGAGATGTGGGGAAACACAGGGATCAATGACCCATATCTGGTGGGGGGGGTATGGAGATCCAGTCTTTCTGGATCAGAGTGATTGACATAATTAAATTAATCACGGGAATAACCTTGCAGAATGATTCCCTCTGTGCTCCTTCTTTTTATTTCCCCCAAAGCACCTATGCCCTAAAGGGAAGCCTCATGCTCTTTCTTTAGTAGCAGCAGGATTCTGATCCCAAACTTTGGAGATCCACCATAACTCCGTCGATCATATCCTGGTTTAGGGAGATTTTCCATCTACAGAGAATGGAGGAACTCAGAGCAGATAATTCTCACCTCCTCGACAAGCACAATAGGACATGGAGGGATTGGGTCTCCTTCACATCTTCCCCTGAATACTCCAACCTCATATAAGACCTTCTTTGTATCTTTTGGGATATTTCCTTTGACTAGATATAGAATGAAGTTGTTGGGCCTGGGGGTCCTCCGCGTGACGTGCATAATTGGCAGCACTTAGTTGTTTTTATTCTGTTTTAATGTAAGTTTGGATCTGATGATATGTTTCAGTTCTGACTAATCTTATTGCTAATCTGTAGACCACTATCACAATAATAGTACAGTTTTGATGTAAAATTTTTGCTTTTAGGTTACCAATCCAGGAGCCTTGTGTTATTTCATGAGGTTATATTAAGCCATTTAAAAAAGTTAATAGAAATTTCTATGTCTATTCTACTAGATGTGAATTACAGAAAGGACTGTTGCATTATTTCTATTTTCTCTTGTACTGCTGATTGCATTTATTAATCAAATTACTTCTTTGAATATGAAAAAAAAAAATGCCTTAAAAATTCTCTCTCCTTATTCTGGCATTTGGCAAATCTAAATAATTTTGGTTCCTAATTGACTTAAAACGGGGAAGGTTTATTCTGATTTCATGTCAGATAGTGAGAAAAACATGCAGATTGGGCTTTTTATGGTTTCAACTGTAACATGTCACTTACTTTTACGCTCTTACATAGGAATCAATGTAATTATAGAAAATGATATATAAAGTATATTGTCGATGGTAAAAAACATGGTTAGACAAAGTACACACACCCTGTCAAAAAAACCATACAAACATTACAGAAGATGAAGTACTCAAATTTCATTGGATTGATGTATTTCACTGTAAAGCTAAACCTTGTGTACAATGACCAGAGCCCCTTTCATAAATGTATGTGAAGAACATGACTGAAAGCCGAGAATTAAAGTAATCCGCACTTTAGGCCCATCAGTCATGTGGAGGTGCTGGCCTTGAAGTGTGACATTTTGGTAATGGATGATTAGATGTACTATATACACAGTGCAATTACTTTTAACCATTAAGGATGGGGGGAAAAAAGTCGGTTTTTATTGCAACATTTAGACATTTGTTGGTAAAACTAGGTTGGAGGGGGATGTTTTATTTGTGAAAATGTAAAATTCAATTACTTCTTGCGACAGGAAAGTGCAGGATCATCTTGGCTTATGACATAAAGACATTTTTAGAGGTTTTGGATACTTTTTTTTCAACATTTTACAGATTTGTTTTTAAAAAAAATAAAAAGACGAAAACAATAAAATTCTATACATTAAATGTTTTTTTTATAAATTATTGGATTTTGTAATACATTTTTCTATTCACCATTCTCATTATGATTTTTTTATTTTTTTTACGTCTTATTATTAATTGTTGTAAATATGTCGTCATTAATATTAGGATAATTCATTTGATATATTATTTCTTAATAATATAATTTCTTATTATTTTATTACTACTACAAATAATTCACATACTTATTTTAAACCAAAAATGAAAATTGCAAAGATAGATAGATAAATATGGATAAAAAGAAAAGAAAATAGATAGATAGATAGATAGATGGGTATGATAGATAATAGAAGGGGGATAGAAATAGATATGAGATGATAATAGACAGTAATAATAGGGGATAGATAAAATTTAGATAGATAATAAATGAGATAGATAAAAGATAGATATGAGATGATGATATGGGTGAAGGAATAGATAGATTGAATAGATAATAGATATGAGTGATAGATAGTTAGATATGAGATAGATTGATATGAGATGATAGGAGAAGATAGATAGGAGATAGAAGATAATATGAGATGATAGATGGATGATGATATGAGATAGATAGAGATATGAGGTAGATAATAGATATGAGGGAGATGATAAAGATAATAGATAAAGATAGATAAATGAGATAGAATGGGATAGATAGAAAGATAGATAAGAGATGATAGAATGAATAGAAAATAGATAGATAATTGAGATAGATAATATGAATAGATAGATATGAGATAAAAGATATGAGATAGATAGATATGAGATAGATAGATAGGTAGATATCAGATAGATAAATAAATAGATATGTATATGAGATCGATAGAGCAAACAGTCATAACATTTGGGATCACAAAGAGCTAAAATAAGACGGATGAAGTAAAATAAATTTGGGCTTTTTTAGGGGGTTCCCTTTAAATAGAGGATAACTAGGAAACAAGACATACACAGCCGGGTTTTCAATAATTGGGGCCCCCCTAGAGGAAAAATTTTTTTAATTCAAATGAATGCAGAAACCATCCACAATCTGTTATAAAATATTTGCCATTTTCACAACAGAAAGTCGGCAGATTAAAAGCTATTATGGCTTGTTCTGTAAACCCACCCACATTTCCCTTTTCCCCACCGTCAATTATCTTCACCCTCTCAGGTTTTTGCTTTAACAAAAATACTTTTAAAAAAAAATAAATAAAAAAAAAATTCTTTTTTCAAAAAAAATGAAAAAATAATTTGGAGAAAACAGGAAAAGCTTCCCAAAATATTTTAAAAAGTTTTTTTTGCTGCACAAAATAAATAAAACTGGCAATTTAAAAATTTCAAGGGGGGTAAAAACCTTTACACTATTATGACAATTTTTACCAATTTTCCACTTATGATAGGAAAAATTACTACATAAATTTAAATGTTTTTATGTACAAAAAAAATAACTCTACTAAAATGGGCCCCCTATGTTTCAAGATTTATAACTACTATAAAACGTTCCCTTTTGTACAAAAAAAAACTTAAAATAAACTGCCTTTCCTTTTGGGTTTTCAAGAATAAAAACTACTTTTAATACTGCCCTCTATGTTTCAAGAATATAAAAAACTAAAATTATTTAAATTTTTAAAATTTTTATTATTTATTTTTTAAAACGCCATTGATTTCCAGGGCTTCGTACTTCGAGGGGGTTAAAATACATTACAAAAGTCAAAAAGTCAGTGGATAAAGGGGATAAAAGACAATTGGCACGACAGAGGGGGAGAGGAAACCCCACCCGCCAGGGGTTACAATCTAAAAAAGGAGGGGGAAAAAAGACAGGAGGTGAGGGGGAGACATGTCTGTGGAAAGGGAAAGATGACAAGTTTTTGTGAAGGTTATAAAAAAAGACCCTGAAGAAAAAGGGGTTTTTCAGGGTTTCTTTTTAAACTGGGAAATTAGGAGAGTCTGATGTGTTGGGGCGTAGTTTTTCCGAGTGTGGGTTTTAAGCACGGGAAAGTCTTGGGGACGGGTTTTGTGAGGGAAACTGATAAGGGGGGAGCAAGGAGAAGGTCCCCGTTTAGGAGCGGAGATTTGCGGGGGGGGGAAAATATTTGGAAATTTGGGGGACAAAAGGGTTTATGGGGGGGAGAGGTTTATGGGAAGCCTTGTAGGGCCCTGGTTTTGGGAACTTGAAAATGAATTTTGCTGGGGAATGGGAAGCCCATGAAAAAGGGGTTTGGGGAAAAGGGGAGAAGGGGAGAGGAGTAGCGGGGGAAAGGTTGGGTAAGGGCGGGGAGCAGAGTTAAGGATGGGGTTTAGGAGGGGGCCCAAGGGGGCCCAGCTGGGAGGGGCCAAATGAGAAGGAAATTTCCGTAGTTTTAGGCGGGGAGTTTACAAGGGGATGGGGGCCAGCATTTTTGTAGTGTCATAGCCGAGGAATGGGCGGAAAAGCGAGATACTGCCCCCTTTTTTAAAAAAAACCCAAAAATTAACTAAATATAATACTTCCCCCCCAAAGTACAAGAATAAAAAACTACTATAAAAACTGCTCCCTATGACAAG